>JAKCPB010002082.1:0-60629 GCA_021442155.1 Cymbidium sinense | reverse complement strand
CCTCTTGATGAAGGTGCTCCAACAGCAAAACTCTTCCTTAGCATTGGGTAGTTGACGTACCAACAAATGCAACACTTGGCCATTATGAAAAGTGGGAAGAGGAGTGTATTTGCTTCCAGCAGTAACAGCCGCTCTAAAGTGTGCAATGTGCTCATTGGGTTCTCACTATCATCAAAGATCTTGGAGGATGGTGGCACAAAACCTAAATAAAATAAAAAACTAAATAGAAACCAAAACAAAAAATAAACCTAAAATAAATAAAAATAAAACTAACCCTAAACTTAAAAAAAACTAAACCTAAATAAACATAAACTAAACTAAAATAAACTAAACTAAATAAATAAAACCTAAATCCTAACTAAACTATAAACCTAAATAAATAAAATAAACTAAAAATAAACCTAAATCTAAACAAAAAAATAAAACACAAACTAAGCTAAAATAAAATAAAACCACAAACATAAACTAAATATAAAAAATAAAACCTAAAATAAGATAAAATAAAAACTAAAGATAAATGTAAAGCCTAAACCTAGCCAGGTAAAATGGGCTAAAGATAAAAAAAGAAAATAAAATAAAATAAATAAAAAATAGCCTAACTAAAATAAAAAAAAATCTAAATGAAATAAAATCAAATAAAATAAATAAAATAAATAAATAAACTTAATAATACACATGGTTTGAATTTTAAAAAAACCCTAAACCCTAAGCATTATAAAGATCTGAAATAAGAACTAAGGCACAAAGATAAAAAATAAAATATAAAATAAAGATAAATAAAATAATAAATAATAAATTAAGATTAAAATGTGGGCCAGGCCACTGGGCCTAACTGACACTGACTGGTGAAGCTGGCTGAGATACAGGCCACCTTGAGCCCTGAGACCCAAGACTGCCAAAAGAGCTGAGCCTAGGCCACAGGCCTGAAGCGACGAGCCCCAGACCTGGGCCCTGGGTAAGATAGGACACTGGGCTTAGATTTGAGCTGGGGCTAAGGCTAAAAAGATAAGATAAATAAAGAAAGTAAACTAAATAAAGATAAATAAAACAAGCTAAACTAAACCTAAAATAAATTAAAGATAAAAGTAAAGCTAAACTAAAAAAAATAGATGGACACAGGAAAAAAAAAACCTAAATAAAAAAAACTAAATGTAAAACACAAATAAAATAAACTGAGATTAAAATAAAATAAAGAAACTAAATAAACCTAGGCACTTAAAATAAAACCAAAATAAACCTATAATAAATAAAATAAAACATAAACCCTAAACTAAAAAAAACTAAACTAAAATAAAAAAATAAAATAAAATATTAAACCTAAACTTAAATTAGAATAAACTAAACTAAAATAAATACAATCTAAAAATCCTAAAATAAAATGTAAACTAAACCAAACTAAAGAAATTAAAACCTCAAAATAAAACTAAAATAAAAATCTAAAACTAAACAAAAATAAAATAAAATAAAACCTAAACCTAAACCTAAAAATAAAATATAACTTAAACTAAAAAATTAGAAAACCTAAAAGCTAAACTAAACTAAAAAAATAAAAAATAAAACCTAAGCCAAAATAAATAAACTAAACTAAATAAAAATAAAAATTAAACCTAAATAAAAAATAAAATAAACTAAAAAAATAAAAACTAGACTAAATAAAATAAATAAAGCTAAACCTAACCGTTTACTTAATTTAAAAAACCCATAAACCCTAAATTCTAAACCCTAAACCCTAATCCCTGAACCACAACCCTAAACCACAAAAACCATAAACCTAAACCTAAAGCATTAAAAGCATAAACTACCCAACAGTGACCACACAAACCCTAAACCCTGGTCAAACCCTAAACCAACCAAACCCTAAACTAAACCAAAAGTAACTAAATAAATTAAAAAAATAAAAAACCTAATAAACCTAATCCTAAACCTAAACCCAAAGAATGGGTAGAATCTTGATGGCAGGAATATCACCATCAACCAAGCTAAGTGTAGATCTAGCGGTGGAGGGGAAGGCAGAGGCGACGGTTAGTGGTGGGGTGGATATGAAAATGGTGGGAGTAGTGGTGGTATGGAGGCGGGGAGAGCGACGGAGGTTATAGCAGGTGGAGGGAGAGATCGGGGATATGATGGAGATCCCACTACTGAGAGGTGGGGTGGATGGGAGCTGGAGAAATTAAAACGTCGATCCGATCTACTTGCTTATGGGTGTCTTTTACAGTTCTAGTTATCTTAGGTTTTTGATTTGCCTTATGCGTGCTCATTTCTTATGTAGGTCGTTTCTTATGTCAAACAAAACCTGGTGTGTTTGTTTGATCAAATCAAAAAAAGAAATGTTGAATTTGAATTTGTTCTCTGTTAAAAAAAACCATAAAGCCTAAACCCTAAACTAAAACTTGAACCTTAAATCTAAAACTTAAACCCTAAACCTAAACTAAAAAAAATAAACCCCAAATCTAAACCTAAACCCTAAACCCTAAATAAAATAAATAAAAAACTTAAACCTAAACCTAAATAAAATAAAATAAAATAACACAAAACTTAAAACTAAAAATAAAATAAAATAAACTAATAAAGTAAACTAAAATAAATAAATAAAATCCTAAACTAAAAATAAAATAAACCTTTACAAAACTAAATGTAAAATAAAAATAAAATAAACCTCAAATAAACTTAAAATAAAATAAAATAAAACTAAATAAAACCTAAACCTAAAAATACACCTAAAATAAAACCTAGAAATAAGTAAAATAAAAACCTAAATCCAACTAAAAAAAAACCTAAACCTAAAATAAAATAAAATAAAGATAAAATAAAATAAACCTAAATTAAACTAAGCTAAACTAAAATAAATAAAACTAAACCTAACTAATTAACTAAAAACCCAAACTAAATAAAATAAAATAAACTAAAAATAAACCTAAACCTAAACTTAAAAATAAAACTTAAAATAAACCAAAATTAGAACCAAAACCTAAGCCTAAAATTAACTAAAACCTAAAATAAAATAAAATAAAATAAAACCTAAAAAAATAAGAAAAAATAAACTAAATAATCTAAATTAAATAAAATAAAAATAAACCTAAATAAAAAATAAAATAAAATAAACTAAAATAAAATAAAATAAAATAAACATAAAATAAAATAAATAAACTAAATAAAATAAAAAAATAAAACAAAAAATAAAATAAAATAATAATCTAAAATAAATAAAATATAAAGTAAAGAAATTAAATAAAAAATAGAAGAAATATTGAATCTAAATTTATTCACTATTAAAACAAAATCCTAAACCTAAAACTTGACTAAACCACTAAACCCTAAACCACAACCACAATCCTAAACCCCCCACAACCTCCTAAACCACTAAACCACACTAACCACCACTACCACAAATCTAAACTCAAACCAAAATAAAATAAAATAAAATAAAATAAATAATAAAATAAATAAACTAAACTTAAACTAAACCTAAACTAAACCTAAACCTAAATCTAAAGAAATAAAATAAAAAATAAAACTAAATTAAAATAAAATAAATAAAACCTAAACTAAATAAAAATAAATAAATAAAATAAATAAAATAAACTAAAATGATAAATAAAATAAACAAATAAAATAAAATAAAAACTAAATAAAACCTAAACATAAAATGGTTAAAATAAAACCTAAATAAATAAAAAAATAAAACCTAAAAACTAAAAAAAAAAATAAAATAAAATAAACAAAATAAAATAAAAGCTAAATAAAAATAAAAACTACATAAATCTAAACCTAAAATAAACAAAAAGAAAAGTAAATAAACTAATATAAACTAAAATACTCTAAACTTAAACTAAAAAAAAACAAAAAAAAATAAACTTAAAATAAAATCCTAAAACCTAAACTTAAAAAAAAATAAAACAAAAGCCTAAACTAAATTTAAAAAAATAAAAAAATAAAACTAAAATCTAAAATAAAATAAAAATAAAACTGAACTAAAAAAACCTAAACCTAAACCTAAACTAAAATAAACTAAAATAAATAAACCTAAAATAAAGAAATAAACTAAATAAAAATAAAAACTAAACATAAAAAATAAATAATAAACTAAACTAAAATAAATAAAAAATAAACTAAATAATCAAAAAAAAAAGAAATGTTGATTCTGAATTTGTTCTCTCTTAAAAAAAACTAAAAATCCCAAACCCAAGACAAAAATGTGAACCCTAAACCACAAATCCTAGACCCTAAACCTACCCTAAACCTAAATCATAATCCTAAAAGCTAAAAAACATAAACTTAAAAAGTAAATAAACCTAAAAAAAATAAATAAATCTAAAAAAAATAAAATTAAAATAAAATAATATAAAAAAATGTAAACTAAAAAACCTAAACCTAAACATAAACCTAAACTTAAACTAAAAAAAATAAAAAAAATAAAACTAAACTAAAATAAAACCTAAATTAAATTTAAAAATAAAAAACCTAAATAAAATAAAACTAATGAATAAAATAAAACTAAAGTAAAATAAAAGAAAAACTATAAAACCTAAACTAAAACAATAAACTTAAAATAAAACTTGAGAATAAAATAAAAATAAAACTAAACCTAAACTAAAAAAAAACTAAATTAAAATAAAACTAAACTAAAATAAACTAAACTAAAATAAATAAGCTAAACTTAAACCTAAAATTAAACTAAATCAGAACAAAATCTAAACTAAATAAAATAAAAGAAACTAAAATAAACTAAACTAAAGAAAAAAATAGACTAAAATATAAATACATAAAACTAAAACCTAAAAAAAATAAATTAAAACCTAAACTAAACCAAAATAAAATAAAAAGATAAAAAAAAATTTAAAATAAATAAAACTAAACTAAATAAAAAAATAAAATATCAAAATAAAAGAACTAAAATAAAAATAAACTAAATAAAGCTAAACCTAGGTTTGCTCAATTAAAAATAAATAAATAAATAAAACCCTGCCCCAAACAAACTGCCCAGGCTAGGCCCTGACCTGACCTGGGCCACAAACCCAGGCCATGAGCCTACTGACCCTAGGCCTAAAACCTGACTGACCACTGAGCCACAGCACCAGGCCTGACCCCAAATCTGACCTAAACCCCCAGGCTACAAAGCCCACAAACCTGGAGCCAATCCTAAAACCCAGGCCAAACCCTGAGGTCAAAACCCAGCAACCCTTTTTACTGGTGACCTGCCCTCAGGCCACCCTCAACCCTGGGCCCAGGCACTGAGATCCTCACTAGGCTGAATCCTGAGCCCTAAAATACTGCAGGCCTGGGCCATCTGAGCCTGGTGGACTTAAGACACAACTAAAATAATAAAATAATAATAAATAAAAACCAACTAAATAAAATAAACATAAAAAAATAAACTAAACCTAAACTTTAAAAAAAGATAAACTAAAATAAAATAAATAAAACCTAAACTAAACTAAATAATAAATAAACCTAAGAATAAAAAAATAATAAAAAATAAGCATAAAATATAATAAAATAAAAAAGATAAAATAAATAAAATAAAATAAACTAAAATAAAATAAAATAAAACCTAAAAATGATAAAAATAAAACCCTAAAATAAAAAATAAAACCATAACCTAAAATAAAAATAAAATAAATAAAATAAAATAAATAAACCTAATCTAAAATAAATTGTACTAAAATAAATAAAATAAACCTAAAAATAAAAATAAACTAAATAAATTTAATAAATAAAATAAAATAAACTAAAAGTAAACCTAAATCTTAACTAAAAATAAAACCTAAAAATAAAGCTAAAATAAAAACATAAACATAAACCTAAAAAAATAAAAATTTAAACTTAAACATAAACCTAAAAATAAAAAATAAAACCAAAACCTAAAAAATAAATTAAAAATATAACTCAACTAAAAAATAAACTTAAACCTAATAAGTAAACTAAAATAAAAACCTAAACTAAAATAAATAAATCTAAAATAAATAAGCTAAACTAAATAAAAAATGTAACCTTAAGAAAAATAAAAAAAGAAAATAAACAAAAATAAATAAAAATTGAACTAAATAAACTTAAAACCTAGGTTTACTTGATTTTTTAAATACCCCCTAAATCTTAAACCCTAAATCCTAAAATAACCTTAAACAAACCCACTCAGTAAACCCTAAACCCTAAACCATAAACCCTAAACCCTAAACCCACAAACCTAAAACATAACCTAAACCAATCCCAAACCACACCCAAAGCCTAGTAACCTAAACCAAACCCCAAAATTAACCTTAAATAATGGGGTAGACCTTGATGATAAGAACATCACCATCAACTAGGCTCTATCTAGATCTGTTGGTGGAGGCGGTAGTTATCTTAGTGGTGGTGGGGGATGTGGAGGTGCTTGTGGATATGGAGGTGGTGGTCAGAGAAGTGGTGGTTATCTAAGAGGGAGGAGAGTCAGAGGTTACAATTATGGTGGTGGCGGAGGGAGAGATCAGGGATATGATGGCAGATCCCACTACACGAGAGGCGAGGGGTGGTTCTAATGGGAATTGGAGAAAGCGAAGAATGATCGATCGATTACTTATGGAGCTGTGTCACGGTATGCGATTCTATCTAGGGTTTTATTTTTTCTCATGGGTGCTCATTTTTTATCTATGCCATCACTTGTGTCTTAGAAAACTTAAGGTGCTACTAGCTTGATGAAATTGAAAAGAAGAAATGTTGAATCTGAATTTATTCTCTATTAAAAAAAACCTTAAACCCCAAACTAAAACCTAAACCCTAAACCTAAACCTAAACCCTAAACATTAAAATAACCTAAACTTTAAACTAAAAAAAGCTAAAAACCTATAAACTAAATAAAACTATAAATAAAATAAATAAAATAACCAAAACCAAAATCAAATAAAATATAATAATAAACATAAACTAAAATAAACCTAAACCTACTAAAAATAAAAAAAAATAAAAAAACTAAACTTAAATAAAATAAAAAAACTAAAATAAAAATAAAAATAAAAAAAATAAACTAAAACATAAGATAAAATAAACTAAACTAAAGAAATAAACTTAAAATAAAACCTAAAAGATAAAAATAAAACCTAATTAAAAACTATAAAATAAATAAATAAAAACTAAACTAAAGATATAAACTAAAATAAATAAACCTAAACCAAACCTAAGATAAACTAAACCTAAACCTAAACTGGACTAAACTAAATAAAGATAAAATAAACTTAAAATAAACTAAAAAAAAAAAATACCAACAACCTAAAAAGACCTAAAACTTAAACCTGAAAATATAATAAAAACCTGAGACATAATCAAGAAATAAAACCTAAACTTAAAAATAAAATAAAAAATAAAGCAAATAAAAAACCTAAATTAAATAAAACTTAAAGATAAATAAAGTAAACTAAATAAAATAAAATAAACTAAATAAAATAAAACCAAAAAATAACTCAAATAAATAAAATAAACTAAATAAATTAAATACCTACATCGCTTAATTTTAAAATCCTACAAACCTAAACCAACCTAAACACAACCTAACTGCAACCTAAACCTTGTATTAAACCATAAATCTACCCTAAATAAAATCATAAACCTTAAAACCATAAACCCTACCACCAAACCTAAATCTCAACAAACCTAAACTAACCTAAACCTAAAACCACCAAAACCCCAAACAAACTACCAACCTTAATAACCCTAAACTCCAACTACCCTAAACCCAACTAAACCTTAAGAATGGGTGGACCTTGGCGCAGGAACATGCCATCAACTAGGCTCAATCTAGATCTAGCGGTGGAGGCAAGATGGTGGCGGTGGTATGATGGTGGTGGGGATCAGAGGTGTTGGTGGATATGGAGGTGGTGGTCAGAGTAGTGGTGGATTTAGAGGCAGGTGGAGCGACGGAGGTTACTGTCATTATGGTGGAGGAGGGAGAGATCTGGGATATGATGGCGGATCCTGCTACTCGAGAAGGCCGGGGTGTGATTATAGTTGAGACAGTTCTACTTATCTAGGGTTTTTCATTTACACTATAGGTGCTCATTTTCATCTATGTCATCGCTTGTGTCTTAGAAAACTCGAGGTGCTATCCTAAACTCTAAACCCTAAGCCCTAAACCCTAAACCCTAAACCCCAACTAAACTAAACTAAACCTAAGCTAAAACTAAACCTAAACCACCACACCCTAAACCACTAAAACCTAGTCCACATTAAACTAAAACCCTAAATCAAAACCCTAAACCCCTAAACCTTAAACCTCACCCTAAACCCATAATCTAAACTCTAAATCCAAAAACCATAAATCATAAACCCTAAACCTACCCCAAACCCTAAACCTAAACCCAAGCCTAAAACCTAAACCCCTAAACCTAACAAACCTAAACCTTGAATAAAAGTCATTAGGAGGAGATCCAAAGAATGACCTAATCCATACTATATAGCTAGGAAATGTCTTCAAGAGACTTTCCCTTGAGAATTAGAGATTTAAATACCCTAAATCATATTATAACACCATATATTATAGTATAATGTAGCATCATATATTTGAGCATGTAGTGACGTATTATTGGATGTTATAAGATGTTTTGAAATGTTTTAGTATATTATGGTATTGTGCCCTATAGTTTATATTAATATAAATCATAAAAATATAAATTTAATAAATCAGATGATGATACTTATTTAATTTGAAGTTGGAATTAGGTTGTAGTACCAAAGGTGTGCTTTCATACTTGTAGTCTAAAAGTAAGATTTTATGTTCAAAATAAATATTATATGTTGTAGCATAGTATAGCATCATATATCATAATATATTGTTCTGCCCATTTTAATTTCTTTTAGTATTTTACAATCATGTAGTCGAGCCTACACCAGCATTTTTTATAAAAACGTTTATTTAGACTTTAAAATGGTGAAATTTGGTTAAATTCATAATAGGTAGAGCATGGCATCATAGGATATTTTTTCAATTTAAAATATGTGAGTGATATGACTAAAATATATAGTTTTTTATTATTTAGACTAATTTTATGATTTTTTATCTTAAGCAATCCCTTGTAATGTAATATGCAATATAATATAAAATAGTATAATATGTTATAGTGTATTATAATATAGGATACCATAACATAGTATAACATCATGCATTATAGCATACTATTATTTATTACTACTTATTGTTTACCATATTTTAATTTGTTGTAGTATGATGTAGTAGAGTTTGTACTGGTATAATTCATATAAATACTGATTTACAAATTGAGATGATGAGATTTGGCCAAATTTAAGATAAGATTTAGGGAACATCATTGGGTGTGTGCTATGGTGTGCGATTTAATCAAAAGAATGGAATTTTGCATCCAAAATAAATGTTCATTTTTCAACCAGATTTTATAAATTTTTGCTTAAAGTGATTCATTTTAAGGTGTAATGTAAGATAATATATTATATGAAAGCATATTAAAATATAATGTACATAAAAATAATATATATATATATATATGATGTTGTGGTGTGTTACTAAATGTTATCATACATTTTAGTATGTTTTACTTTTGTTATAATACATTAGGTCAAAACTCACAAAAATATTAATTTGAAGGTTGAGATGGAAGAATTTGGCCAAATTCACGGCACACACCAAGAAGCAACACCAAAATTATGCTATTTTGTAGCATTTCTAATAGAAAAATAACAATTTTACTTCCAACATGAACATTAGTCATATATTGAAAAAAATTTGTTATTTGTTCTTTTTAAGTGATTCTAATGAGGTGTAATGTTAGACAATATATTATATTATAGCAAATTATAATATAACATCATATATTATAATATAATATAGTGTGTTAATTCACACTATTATATGTTTAGCATGATATTGTATAGTTAATTTGAGCTTGCACCATCACAAATCATAAAATGTTGATTAAAATGTTAAGATGATGTAATTTGAATGAATACATTGTTAGGCTTTTAGTTGAAGTATTAAAGGTGTGCATAAGAGAAGACATAAGATTTGATGAGAATTTCATGTCAAAGACATGGAGGGAGATCTATTAGGGGATCACACATGCATCAGACATGACATGTGAGGGTCTATGTCGAGGCCATAGAAGAAGAAAATCTACTGGGGATAAGGTTTGAATTTAATTTAATTATATGATTTATGGAATGAAGATCCACTGAGGATAAGATTCTATAATGCACTGGAGATTAAGATTGAATCAACTTTAATTTGTTTTATTTTAATTGATGTGGAGGCATATCTGCTTAAGATATGGGCTTGAGTCCACTAGGGATTGGGTATATGAACCTTCCACAAGAAAAGTAGGTTCAGGCTATTCGCTGGGGATTGGGATTTAAGTTTGTTTTCATAGACATGTTTGTGGAACTATCCATTGGGATAAGAGTTTGGTTGGATTTCTTTGATTTAGACTCTACTAAGGGAGTTGGTTTAATTTGGCTCCACTAGGGAGGTTGGTTTTGAATTTGATTTGTTTGCGTGACTTCTTTCTATATGATTTGGGGATCAACTAGGAAGAAGGGTATGATTTAACTCCACTAGGGAAAATCAGATTGAGTTTAATTTACTCTGAGTTATTGTATGGATCCTATCGATGTACGATGGACACTGCTATATCAACCTACCTTGGGTTTACAAATCCAAAGGGATAGTCTATAGAGGCTGCGGGGCTAGCCAACATAAGGGGTTTCTTTTGTGCAATTATGCTAAGAAGAAGGTGTAGCATACTTACATCTTCCAAAAGAACAACCCGAGATGACTTGTTGGATGCATAATAACGACTAGGGCGATTTGAGTGAATGCTAGGGACTTATGTCAACTCAAAGTAGTCGAGATTAATTATCTTAATTTCATGTGATTTGATATGGTTTGTTTGGTTTAGTTTGATTTTGAGGGCATATCATTGGGAATGTCAGTCAAATTTGATAGATTTAATTTATGGACCATGTCAGTGTGCGATGGACCCACTAAGAAGGGGCTTTATCGGACTTGTCCTATCTCAGATTTACAAATTTAATGAGATAGTCTACTGGTCATGGGGTAGAGCTAACCAACCTAAGGGGTTACCTTTCGGTGTACAATGACTGTGCTAGGAAGAAGGCATAGCAGACTTACATTTTCTAAAGTAGGAACGGGGTGACATTAGTAGCACAATCAACGACTTAGGGTTGACTATTGAGTGAATGCCACTGGAGACTTATATTAACCCAAGAGTAGTAAGGCAATTCCTATAAGGAGTTTTGCTGACACTGCCATAAAGATAAGATACTTGCTTGAGAAAAAGTACCACTAGGGGTGTCCTCCTAATCCACAAGTGAATATATATTTTGTTTATATATATTTTTGTGACATTGGTGTCGAGGACCAAAGGGGCTATGTCGGCCTTGACCTATCTTAGATTTGCTGGACCAAGGAAGAATCTACACATCTATAGGACTGATTCTCCAACCACAGGGGTGGTTATTAGAAAAGGGGAATTATCAATCCATTAACGGATAGTGTCTAAATTGAGTGCAAAGGATGTGATCCAAATAAAGTGTCCAGGGGAGGTCTTTGCTAGGGGCGTTATCTAAGCCAGAAAAGAAGGTCTATAAGTGTATGGTGGCCAACTCGAGAAAGCATAGTAGACTTATATCTACCATGAGTGGTGTATCCTAAGGTTCGAGAACCAACCAACCTAAGGTGTATCCGTCAGCATGAGTGGTGTATCCGTTAACTTAGTAAGAACCAACCAACCTAAAGTGCCTGTCAGTGTGCAACAATCAACCTAGAAAGAAAGTGTGTAGGCTTACAATTTTCCAAGAGAAATGGATAATCAGGATAGATTATCATCGGTGGGACATATGCTATCTAACCTAGAGCGACTACTAAGAGGGGATCCACGAGGAAGGACTGGACCCAGATTTGGAGCAGTCAGGAGGGAAGGACCCACTAGGAGACTTATCCTAAACCTCAAATATACTTTACTTAGTCAGTGCACAAAGGCCAATCTAAGAAGAAAGCATAACAGACTCACATCCTCTTAAACAAACCCAACATGAGGTAGCTTGCCGGCCATGTAGTAAGGCCTACCAAACTAATCAAGTTCTCATTGTTGTGTAGTGGCCAAGTAAAGAAGGAAAGCATAGTAGAGTTACATCCTCCAAAGCAAGAAGACCACTAGGATGACACACTAGCAGGGTAGCACATCAGCCTGACCCAGAGCAACTACTGAGTGAGTATCGTTATGGGCATTTTCTCAACACAGAGTTGCCCACAAGAGTCACTCCTCCAAACCTTCAAGCTCTTCTAACCGTAACTTGGCGTTCTGCTCTATTATGATCTTGCTACCCACAACTATCCTTAGTGATGGGAGTTGGACTTCTAATGGTAGAACAACCCCACATAAGGAGAAAGGTAGGCGAGTTGGAGTTCTATATGTGGTGCGTAATCCCATAAGACTTCAACTAATTGCTCATGACTATATTTATTGTGTTGTGTGTCTTCTTTAGTATTTGGATGAGAGTTTTATTGAATGCTTACGCTAAGCCATTTCTCCTCACGGTAGAATATCTCCAATCTATGCTATGTCTCTTAGAAAAGTTGTTGATCTCGGTGCTCTTGAATGCATTACCATTATCAGATATAATTCGTCAAGGCACTCTGAACCTATATACGATATGGTTCCTAAAAGAACTAGACCATATGTTGAGCTATGACCTCTGTGAGCAGAATCACCTTTGCCTTTTTGAAAAAGTAGTCAGTAGCAGCTAAGATGAGCTGATGACCCTTGGAAGAAAGAGGATCAATCAGACCCACTATGTCGGTACCCCAACACTCGAATGGCCATGAGGTCGATGTAGGATGTAGAATGTTGGGTGGTTGGTGTAGGACCACACCATGTATTTGACATTGGTGGCATCAGCCATGAAATCTTTGATCATCGATGGCCCATAGTATCTAGTCTCTCGATCTTGGTTCTCGACTACAACCCTAAACTCAACCTAAACCCTAAACCTAAACCCACAAAAACTAAACTAAACCTAAACTAAACCCTAAACCCTAAACCACCTAAACTCCACCCCAACCATAACTTAAACTTAAACCCTAATTAACCCAAACCTAAACCAGCCAACATCCCAACCACACCTGCTGATCAAACTCTAAACCCTAAATTAACCACTAAACCTAATCCTAAATAAATAAAATAAAATAAACATAAACCTAAACTAAATAAACCTTTAACTAAAACTAATACTAAATAATAATATAAACTATAAAAAATAAATGAGCTAAACCTAAAACTAAGGCTAAAAGATAAACCTAAAAAATAAAAATTAAACCTAAAAAAATAAACTAAAAGATAAAACTAAAATAAAATTAAGCCTGGGCAGTTAGTAAAGATTAAAATCCTAAAAATAAAAGTGACACCAATAAAATAAACTAAGCCACAATAAAATAAAACCTAGGCCCTAAATCTAAAATGAAATAAGCTCCACTGGCCCCGGCCACAGCCCAGGCCACTGGGCCACAGCCTGGCTACCTGACACTGAGCCCACCCCAGCCACAACTCTGACCACTAGGCCTGGCTAGGCCCAGCCTGCACTGCTGGCCTAGGCTTAAACCTAGGCCACACAAACCACAAACCCTGAAACCTAGGCCACTGAGTGTTAGCTCCACCTGGCCCAGGCCCTGGGCTAAACTGACAGTGGTTGACCTGGGCTGAGACAGGCCTGAGCACTGGGCCCTGCAGCCAAACCCTGACAGCCACAGGAGGCCCCAGACTGGCCCCAGGCCTGGCCACTGGGCCACAAAAAGGCTTAATAAACTAAATAAACCTATAAGATATAAATACTGCTAGTATGGTGTAATATAAAAGATAAAATAAACTAATAAAGATAAAATATAAAGAAACTAAAATAAATAAATAAGATAAATAAAAATAATGGATAAACATAAATAAAATAAAACATAAAATAAAATAAACCTAAAATAAAATGTAATAAAACTAAATAAAACCTAATTAAAGATAGACCTAAAATAAAATAAAATAAATAAAAAAAATTAAACTAAACCTAAAATAAAATAAAACCTTAACTTAAAATAAAAATAAAGTAAATAAAATAAAATAAACCTAAACCTAAACCTAAACTTGGAATAAACTAAACCTAAACCTAAACCTAAACCTAAACTATATAAATTAAAATAAATTAAAAATAAATGTGAACCTAAAATAAAATAAACCTAAAATTCCTAAAATAAAACCTAAACCTACCTAAAAAAAACTTTAAAAGAACCTAAAATAAACCTAAAATAAAATAAAACTTAAAAAAAAAAATAATAAAATAAAACTCAACTAAAAAAGTAAACTAAAATAAATAACCTCAAACAAATAAACTAATAAAATAAAAATAAACCTAAATAAAAATAAATAAAATAAAATAAACTTAAATAAATAATTAATTAATTAAATAAACTAAATAAACCTAAACCAACTAGTTTACTTAATTTAAATTAAAAACCCTAAAACCTAAATCCTAAACTCTAAACCCTAAACCTTAAATCCTAAAATCCCAAACCACAAACTACCACACCCTAAACCCTAAACCACACCCCAAACTAAACCAAAATGATAAACCCTACCACACCCTAAATTCACAAAAACACTAAACCATAAACCCTAAATCCTAAACCACAAACCTAAACCTGCAACCTACCCTAAACCCCAAACCCTAAAACCACAACCCTAAATGAATGGGCAGAACCTTGATGGCAAGAAGAACATCGCAAACTAGGCTCAGTCTAAATTTAACGGTAGAGGCGAAAGTAGAGGCAGTGGTTATCATAGTGGTGGTGGGGGATCTAGAGGTGCTGGTGGATATGAAGGTGGTGTTCGGAGCAGTGGTGGTTATGAAGGTGGGAGGCGATGGAGGTTACAACCATGGTGGTGGTAGGGAGATTAGGGATATGAGGTGGACCACTACTCGAGGCGGGGTGGTTGATGGGAACTGGCGAAGAATGGGCGATCCGATCTGTTTATGGAACTATGTCTTTAGTGTAGAGATAATTCCACTTATCTAGGGTTTTTTTTTTCTCTATGGGTGCTTATCTTTGATCTATGTCATCGCTTGTGACTTAGAAATCTTGGGGTGCTACTTGGTTGATGAAATCAAAAAGAAGGAATGTTGAATCTGAATTTATTCTCTTAAAAAAACCACCACTCTAAAACTTAAACCTAAACTAAAACTTAAACCTAAACCTAAATGCTAAACCTTAAACCCTAAACCTAAAATAAATGCTAAACTTTAAACCCTAAACTAAACCACTAAACTCTAAAACCCTAAATCTAAACCCTAAACCACAACCTAAACCCTAAACCTAAACCCTAAACTAAAACCATAAACCCTAAACTAAACCATAAACCTAAACCTAAATCTTGAATAGAGATGTCATTAGGGTAGATTTGAATGACCTAATCTAACATAGTTATGTTAGAAAATCAAGAGACTTTCCCTTGACTATTAAAGATTTGAATACCCTAAAACCTAGCCCTAAATCATATTATAATACTATATATTATTTTATAATATAACATCATATATTTGATCATGTAGTGATATGTTTTTGGATGTTATAAGATGTTTTAAAATGTTTTAGTATATTATATTGTGCATTGGCCAAGTAAGAAAGGAAAGCACAACAGACTTACATCCTCTAAAGCAAGAAGACTACTAGGGTGACACACTAGTAGCAGTTAGCTTCGACCTAGAGCTATTATTGAGTGTCATTTGGGGCGTTATCTCAACTTCGAGTTGCGAGATAAAGATATGTGTTTATTTTATATGTTTGTGTGTATTTTTTGTATTTGTGCTATGTTGATGAAGGATAGGACCACTATGGTTCCTTACACCTACCTAAACACATCATGGTAGATTCATAAAACAAGAATACTTTCAACATGGAAGAGATTGAATTCAAAATGGAATTTTCATTATTGATAATTATTCTCAAACATGATTTATAATATTTATTTAAGTAGAGCCCATTGATTAGAGCATTAGGAACTCTCCCTTATGATTAATAAGCTCATAAGATCCTCCTTGGTAGGCCTTCTCTATGGAAAAGGGCCTTCCCAAGTGGGTTCAAACTTCCTCCCATCTTACTATGGGCAATCGGTCTCCTTAGAACTAAAATAAGCTCTCCTACTTGAAAAGCTCTAGGATGAACAAACTTATTGTTAGCTTGAATAATTTTAGCTTTGTAAAACTCAAGGTTTTGGCATGCCCACAGGCGTCTTTCTTCCAAACCTTCAAGCTCTTATAACCATAACTTGGCACGCTCTTTTGATCTTTCTGACAACTATCCTTAGTGATGGGAGTTGAACTTCTAATGATAGAACAGTTTTAGACCCATACACTAAAGAGAATGGAGTAGACTGGGTTAGAGTTCTATATGTGGTGTGGTAGGCCCATAAGGTTTTAACTAACTACTTATGCCATTATCACTTATTATTTTCAAGTGTCTTCTATAGTATTTGGATGAGAGTTTTGTTGAAAGATTCTTCTAAGCTATTTTCCCTCAGGTAGTTGATGGTAGAATATCTCCAATCTATGCAGTTTCTCCAGGAAAACCTATTGATCTCAGTGCTCTTGAGTGTGGTACCATTATCAAATATAATTTGTCGAGACACTCTGAACCTATATACAATAGTTGGGTTCGAGTGATCCTCCTTCTTAAAAAATTAGAGCACATGCTAAGCTATGATCTCTCTGAGTGAAATCATCTTCACCCACTTGAAAAAGTAGTTAGTAGTAGCTAAGATGAACCAATGATTCTTGGAAGAAGGAGGATCACGGACCCACTATGCCAACACTCGAATGGCCATAAGGCTAATGTAGGATGTAAAATTTTGGGCAGTTGGTGTAGGACCACACCGTGTATTTAACATTGGTGGTATCGCCTAGCCATATCCATGTAATCTTTGATCATCGATGGCTAGTAGTATTCTAATCTCTTAATCTTTGCTTTCATCTTTGGAATGGATTGGTTGGCTCCATATAATCCTGAGTGTACTTCAATCATGATCTTACAGGCTTTGTGCTTGTCTAAACAACATAATCATATATGATCAAATGAATTTTGGTGCAAGACACCATCCACAAGAGCATAAGAAAGCACTCTCTGCTTCATCTCATAGGCTTGGGACTTCACTTGAGGCAATTTTCCTTTATTTTGGTAATCCATGAATGGTTGCCTTCAATCTAACTACTCCTCCTTCTTAGCAATGGCAACCTCCCCTTCAAGAGAGTACTTTTTGATGAATTCAATATCAATAAGGGAAAAGACTTATCAATTTTGGTCCTTTATTAAAATTGACTCATCCTCAGACATGCCAACTCTTGCTTGGATAAAGCATACACTATGACATTCTCTTATTGAGGAATCTATAAATGGTAACCTTTGGGATTTGGGGCTAACAACTCTATGGTGTACATGTGATAGTGATGGAGCTTGGGCTTTTTTTAGGACCCAGTGATTTGGTTGATAACTAGCTGAGAATCCGAAGATGTTGATGTTTGGATGCTTAGAGGAATGGATAATTCGGCAATCATGGCCTCATATTAGCTTCATTATTGGTGCAAGGATTGGAAAGATGATATGAGAATCTCATCACATCATGGTCAGAGTTAAGAGAATTATTCATACTTGGGTATGGTTCTTCTCCATGAAAGAATGGAATGCTAGTTTCTCTAAGTTCATGATTTGTTCATCGGAGATCATCACTAAGCGAAGAGTTAGCAAGAAGTGGGTTAGAAATCTGCTTATTCTTTCACCAGGGGTATGAAGGTAATGTCAAACTACGAGAGGAACATGGACAGTTGTGCCAATCATCCGGATAGCGTCGGCCATGTCATGAGATATTATAATGGATTGATCCTAGAGATTAAGTTCACCTTATGAGGAAGCATGTAATGCTGTAGCTTTTGGGATGCAAAGATTAAAGCAAGGCAATGCTTCTCAATGGGTGGATAATTAGCCTCGGGGATTAGATGGCTAGAGGTGCATTTTCTTCCCTTCATCATTGGCTTGGGCTAACAAAGCACCAAGGAGTCGTAATGCAAGGTAAAGTATGAGCATCTTGCTTGGGATAGGGGCTACTAGAACTGGCAGCATCATCAGGTAATGCTTAATGTCTTTGAAGGGATGCTCACACTTATCATCCCACTTGAACTTGGCATCCTTTTTGATAAGTGCTAAGAATGGCTGACATCTTCCTGATAGGTTAGATATAAATCATCTTAGATACGCCAACCGCCTTGGGAATTATCTAAGTTGAGTTAAACTTTTAGGGGTGGCATTTCAAATATCACCTTGATCTTCTCGGGATCGATTTTGATTCCCTTATGTTAGACAACAAACCCAAGGAGTTTCCCTGAAGCTAGTCCAAATGCACACTTCAGAGGGTTCATTTGAAGTTAAATTATCTTAACTATTTGAAAACTATTCTCAAGTCAAAGAGATGGTCTTCCTTTTCTCTACTTTTGACCACAAGATCATTGAAATAGCACTCGACTCGATGATGAAAAAGTTCATCAAAGAATCAAGTTCTGACATGGAATATAGCACCCACATTTTTAAGATAAAAGGCATGACCTTATAGCAATAGATTCGATGGGTTCTAAAAGTAGTGTTTCTTTCATCTTTAGGGCCATACTTGGTTATATCGGATGAGCCATCCATAAAGAAAGGCGCATAAGATGAGGAAATCTCCACCATAAGCTCATGAGATTGGTGGTGGAAATTCATCTTTTGGACATGCCTTATTTAAATCCCTAAAATTGATGAATTTGTCCATTCTTTTCTTAACTTGGAAGACACTAGCTTCTTTGTATTTTACTTCTTCGGATGAAGCCAATCAATTAGCTCTTGACTTGAAATGACCTATTGCTTTCATGTTTATTTAATTGCATGCATCTAGGATCTTGCTTGATAGGGTTAACAGTTGGCTCTATTACTAGTTTATGGACCACTACGTCAGGAGCCAATCCAGACATCTCTTCATAACTCAATGCAAAGTAGTCCTTAAACTCAATCAATATCCTAACTAAGTCATTGATTTCAATTTCATTCAACAAAGAATTGTTGTATGTCGGCCATGGATCTTCTTCTGTTCCTAAATTGATTTCCTTGAGTTCGTCGATGGTTGGCTTGATCTCTTCTTCAAACTCTGACGGTGCATCTTTAAGTTCATAATCATCTAGATCATCAAGTCTCCTAACTCCTCACATGATTTAATGTGATTATAAAATAAATCAAGTTCCAAATGATTGGTGATGACAATAGCGTAATGGTCATCATCGACTAGACCCACTCTGAATCTAGTCGGTCTTGATTGAGAGCTTTTGCATTTGTTCTTCCATATTCTTTTAAAGTAGTCTTTATGCTTTAACCAAGTATGTGGGATTAACCCTTTCTTTGCTAAATTATGAACACATAAGGCAAGTACCAATCAAAGGTAATTCTATTAAATCTTTATATAAATCATCCTCTAGTTCTACATCAACTTCTTGACTTGAGGATGATGCTCCCAGAAAGAACCTTTGAGTCTTCACACCTTTAGATGACTTAAGAGCTTCCTTAACACCCTCGACTTTTTTTAGGGAAAAGTGGGGTTAGATCTAAGGTTCCCAAGCGATGCCTAACTATTTCACATATAGACTTGGATAAACTTATGCTTTGCTTTTGCTTGGCCTTCATCGGCTCAAGTGTCACTTCCAAAGAATTTACTGCTGAGAAGAGCTAGCTGGTGTGCTAACCATATAAGATTCATCTTATGAACTGGATTTTAAGTCTATATGGATAGCAAGTGTGCTCTTGGTAGCTGGGATATATCATCTATTGGGTGGCCAATAAGGAGGTTGTCCACCCCTAGGACTGCCTCTAAACTAGCCTTTTCCTATGCCTGGTGGTGGTCAAGTCATCCTACCCTTATGTTCGAATGGAGTAGCAAACTGTGGGTGGAATCTAATGTCATGATCCACTTCCTCCTCCAAGTCTATTTCTGCCCCCTTTTTTTTTTCATTTTCTCTTTTTTTTTTCTTTTTCTTTTTCTTTTTTTTTTAAAAAACTTTGGCCAAGTTCATGAGAATAGACTTCTTGATTTTGAGGAAGCATCCTCATATATCGACCTCATGAGCGTAAATGGCTTGAGATCTCCTTTGACAGTAGATGATCCCACCTCACAAACTTCATACCTTGGTGTAGAGAGGATGGAACTATGTTGTTCTCATGTATCCATGGTCTCCCAAGCAAAGCATTGAAAGATGTATCCAGTCTATAATGTGAAACTTTGCTTGATCTTCAAATCATCTATCTCCAAGGCGACTATGGAGCCTAAGGCTTGTTGTCCTCACTTTTGGAGTGCAGATTCAATCTTCCCATATTAGACTTAGGAGTCTTCTAGATACTAAGACTTCCCTAGTTATAAGACACTTCTAAAAATTAGGTAAACACTTAACCTAAGCCTAAAGACTTAGAAGGGTTAACCATAAGTTTTAGTTATGCCTAAGGGATTAGGATAATCCACCTACCCTAGAACCGAATTCTAATCCATGTTCACCTTCTTATACCATACCTCAAGTTCAATTCAAACATCAAATTCAAATCCAAATCCAAACCCAAATTCCAAAACCAAATGATTAAAGCCCATGATCAAATCCAAAATTGAAACCCTTCCTAAGCCATATGACCTATCCCATGGACTTAGCCAAATCTTAATAAAAATCAATCCAAAATCAATTGATTTTCATATAATAAATTTATATCTTCAATCATCTTCCTAAATATAAATCAAATCTACACTCAAATGATCAAAACTAAACCAAACTAAATCAAATTAAATCAAAACCCTTCCTAAGTATATGACCTATGCAATTTAGCCAAATCTTACTCCAAATCAAGTCAAACATAATTTATTTTCTCAAATCAATCATATTTTCAATCATCCTCACAATTTAAATGAAATATACATTTAAATCATCAAAAAATTAAATCAAATCAAAATCAAAACATAAGCCTCATGAACCTACTCCATGGACTTAGCCAAATTCCTTCATTCCAAAACACAAATTCAATTGATTTTCTCATGAATCAATCATACCTTCAATCATATTCACAAATATAAATGAAATCTACAATCATCAAGCCAAACCAAAATCAACCCAAGTCAAACCCAACTTAACCTTTTTTGATTTGAAATGTTCAAATGAACCAAAACCCATTTGAACCCAAGCCAATTATTGAATTTATATATCAATCCCAAATCCATATATAAACTCAACTAAATCAAACCCAAAATAAAGCCAACAAAACCCAATTGGTCCACTTGACCCATAGTTTCCAATTTGACCTATTTGAGCCAAGTTTTAATCTTGCCCAAATTAGATTGAACTAAGCCCATCAAAATCTCCCATAATGATTGTTGATAACCCTAGGTTGATCAATTGTCATAAATTGGGTCAAACCAAGTCAATCCCTAAACCGATATATACCCAAACTAGCCAAATTACAACCTAAACAAAATCCTTTGAAATCAATGATTCATACCAAATCAAAATCAATATTTGAATATGACTTAACCGTGAATTGAGTCAAACCAAACCCAATTGGCCCTCTTGTCCCAAGTTGACCCAAATGGACCTAAAAGACCAAATTGGGTAAAATCAAAATATAAACCAAATTGATTACAACCAATGGCTCAAGTTCATTCCAAATTGATTGTTGAACTTGACCAAAGCCATGATTGGACCCAATTGAATCCAATTTACCTACTTAGCCCAAATTGACTTAAAGGTTCAAGTTGGCCTAAATCAAAACCAAATCCAAATTAATTGAAACTAAAGCCAACAATCATCTTCAATTGGTCAACTAAACCCAAACCAACACTCAACCTAAGATAATTTGGCAAATTTAGTCAAATTGGTCAACTTAACCCATTTCACCCAAATGAATTCAAATGAGAAAAAATAAAATCTTAGCCAAACTAAACCAAACAAATTTAACCATAACACCCCAAATGATCATATGAACTTGACCCAACCCTTGGTTTGACCCAATTTGACCAATTGGTCTGCCAACCTAACCCAATTTGACCTAAATGAGTCAAATTGAGCCAAACTAAATCTCAATTGACTTGAAATTTGGGCTAACCCACTTTTGGCTCATTTCAAATCCAAATCAAATCAATGCTAAATGATCATTCTATTCTTAGGTCAAGGGCATCATGTGAGACAAATCACCCACATAAGTGGTCATTTCCATTCCTTGGCCACTTGGTGCTCTCCCAATGGTCCACTAGCACGGACATTGCACAGCAGGTGTGGTTGGTGGGTCATGACCCATGGGAGGTGAAATCACCTCCTCCCATTAGAGCATTTGAAACCCATAGGACACCCATGATTTTTGCCACCCACCTCCACCACCAACCAACCAGTGAGCTAACTCACCTCCTCCACAACACTGACTCAGGATGGTTGGATGGCCATGACCCAATCCCACCATCATCAAGATGAAGGGGTATACACCCCTCATTTCCACTCAAACACCTACACAAAATCATTTCTCAGAGCCCGAGCTACCCAAGAAGAGCCGCTAGAGCCATTCCCTAAGCTCCTAAGCTCATTCCTCGATCAAAAAATGCCATTCCCGTCCATCTTGAAATAGAACACTCCCATTTTTGACCTAACTCTCCCATTTCTCCATCAAACTCAAATTAACTTAGCATGCACCTTCCTTAGGCCTCGTTGAGCAAGAATGAATCATCTACCAAGCTTCCTGAGCACTGAAGGTGGGATTTTGATAAAGGTTAAGCATCAAATCATCAGTTCATGGCCTTCATAGAGAACATTGAGGAATTGATTCAATTGCTTCTCAACAGGGCTTTGTCTCCACTAGATGAAGCTTCATTAATTGTTTGAATTGCTGGTCTTGAGCTCCAACGAGGTATGCTTCCAAAATCAATCCTTAGCCAAAAATGGGTTGGAGTTTTTTGAAGAGAACTTGCATCTCATGTGATCATGTCCATTGGATCTCCTCTAATCAATGTCATGAAGGTGTGGGATCCTTTTGGAGTTGATCTGAGCTCGAGTAAGCTTGGATCAAGTGAGCAATGGTGGACAGAATCCATTCTCCATCACTCGCATTATGTTAGATCAAACACCATCCATTCCATGTGATTAGAATGGACGGTTGTGATTAGATCCACTAGATCAATCTGATTTAATCCTATTAAGCTATGGGATTAATCATAGTCATCTGATCTTAGATCGGATGGGAAAGCACTTTCATCGGTGCCATGTAGGCGTTGAGTCGGATAAGTTTTAAGTGATTCCATATGGAAAGTGCATCGCATGCATGTGCCATAGGATTAGGCTTTAATTAGGCTTAATTAATTATTTTTTAATGGAAACTTATAAAATCATAAAATCCATAGAGAAATGAAAATTGCAAATAAATACTCATTTTAAAGGTATTTCAAAGGAGAATTAATTAAAATGATCTTAAATAATTTTGAATAGTAATTAAAGTTTAATTACAAAATTTATTAGCTTAATTACTCTTTAATTACTTGAGCAATTAATTCCAAAATTTGTGGGTTAATTTAATGGGATGACCTGTGCCTGCCATGATTTTCTTGGGATTTATTTCTCATTTAATTAGGAATATTGATGAATTAAACCTTAACTACTCTTTTAAGTTAATTAATGATTAATTAATCTAATGAATAGTAATAAATTCATTAATTAAGTTTATTAATCATTGTTCAATAGTAAGTGAACTAAGAAATAAGGTTGGGGCCCCTTTCACTAAGTTCATTTCACCCTTTTATAAAATGAAATTAATTAAGATTTAAGATTTAATTAAATCACTTAACCAAATTGAAATCATAATCACATAAGACCTTAATTAATTAAATCATGGGGTAGATCTTTAGGTATTTAATAACCAAAGGAGTTTAATGAAATTATGGTTAGTCCACGTGTGGGAAAACCATAAGAATAATTAATTTAAGTCCCTTAATCAAATTAACTATTAGTCATGAGCCAATTGCATTAGGCCCCTTTTATTTCCTAGGATCACTGCAAGTTTATTTAATATGCATATCATGTTGGCTCATAATTATTTAGTTAATTACTTTAAGGTGGCATAGGTAAGGGTAATTAATTCATCTAATTAAGGGTTCAACTTAATTAACCCATAAAATCAACTTAATTACATTTCACTAAATTAAATCAAATCACTAATGTGGGAATGGGTTTAAAACAACAAGTGTTGATTTTTCTTCTCCTCTTTAAATCAAATCAAATCCAAAACTTAATTAATAAAGAAACTTTGGTTTAGTTTAAATAATCTTATTTGATTTGATTGTCCTTAAGAACTAGTTTGGTTGCATGAATCACATGCTTATATTTGATAGTCCTCTTTCCAATCATGTTAAATTTGGTATGTCATTTGAATTCATGCATCCATCTTTTCAAAATCAAGTAAAATAAAATCCATCTTTTTAATATATTTGTGGCTATTATCACTATTAAATCCAAATGTATTTTTCAAAAGCTTATAAATGAATAATAATATGTGTTATGATGTTAGTTATGAATACATAAGAAATGCATGTGCTTATAGCATAAGTGTATGAATGTTGAGTTCTCTTTCCTCTATTCATGTGTTGATTTATATAAGATTGAATGGTAATGAGTATATAGTCAGGACATCCAGGAACATGAGGATTTAGCTTTCCCACTTCATTTGATTACCCATTTGGTTTCATTCTTATTTATTTAATATTAGAATTTGGATAGAGCTTTAATTCATATATATAAGTGATTAAATCAAACAAAATATACAATCTTTGCATTATTTTCTTTACCTCATTTATGTATACATCCATGTATGTCCAAGAAAAGCAAGTATATAGTCTGGACATCCCAAAAATATGAGGCTTTAGTTAGCCCCAAGGAGGTCATTTGATTACCTTACTTCCCTGGTTTAACAACGACACATTGCTTGCACATATGTATATGTATATGTGATTAGTGAATGAAAATCCATTTTACATTAAAATTGCATGCATTCATAATTGACTAAGTGGTTGAAATGATTAGCCGTATGATTTGGAGCTTACTTTCTATGTTCATGTATATGAATTTATATATGTTTGAATGCAAATGGGTATTATAGTCTAGACATCCAGAGAATACGAGGCTTTAGCTAGCTCCAAGAAGGTCATTTGATTACCTCAATTCTCTGATTTAATAACTGCACATGCCTATTTAATTTTGATTCTTATGTCCTTTTTGTATAAGAATTTGGATAAAGTTTTAAATTAATATGTTTAAATAAGTCAATCAAATAAAATATAGTTTATAAACATACATATACATTCATCATTTAAGTGTGCTAAAATATGTTGCATGAATGGGTACACTTAGGATTAAATCATATGCATGTTACATGTGATGAAAAGGAATGATTTAATATACGTCATGTGATATTAATTCAATTAAATTAATCTTAAGATGCCTTTCATTTTGAATAGGATTTTTAAAGTTAACCTAAACTTAGGATTAATTAAATCATTTAATAATCCATTCACTAAAGAGAACTAAATCAAAATTAATATACTTTAGAAAGTGACTTAAGTTAGGGATGAAAGAGGGAAATCCTTTTTTATCACTTTATAAAAATTAGGTCCTAAG
Organism: Cymbidium sinense; assembly: GCA_021442155.1. Lineage (NCBI taxonomy): Eukaryota > Viridiplantae > Streptophyta > Magnoliopsida > Asparagales > Orchidaceae > Cymbidium > Cymbidium sinense. The sequence continues at coordinate 34,883 of JAKCPB010002082.1, read as the reverse complement.
TGTAATCAAATGAAATAAAAGAAAACACATTAAAATTTTAAAATCAGTTAAAACTACTTCAAGTGAAATCAACCTTTCATGTTAAATTGAATCCTTCTACACTTAGAAAATAACACTAACCTTACACAAGCCACACACATTAGAATTAAGTCACCACTTAGCTCTAAGTTATGATGGTGTATGATGTGATGTATGTTTATTTTATGATGTATTATTTTAGATTGGATGTTAGGGTGTATGCTTTGGTAGATGATAGGCCAATATTAGCCTAATCTTGTTTTCTGAGGATTATGCTTAAGGGATGCTTAAAATAAATGTGAATGCTCTTTTTTGGGGTTGCTTAAATCTTTAAGCATAATCCAAGTTAGGGAATGGGCTTAGTTACCCATGTGTAAGGTGCTAAGTCCAAATTATAAATACAAGCACTTGGGATTATATATTTATATTTAGCTAATGTAGTTAGATTTACTTTTCCCACATAAATGTAATTTTTGCAATAGGAATTAGGATTAGTGCTATGGGAGATTAGGCTTTATCCTAGGGTGCCCTGTGATGCCTTTAAAGCAAGCACCATATAAATTAAAGAGGGAACCAAATCAGAAATTGAGATATGATGAAAGAAGACCCCCATAGCATTTAATATAATTATAATTATTCTTTCATATTCTAGGTTGTATAAGGGTAGAGCTCGGCTACCCATATTTTCTCTCTTGGGGTTGTGCGGTACCCGACCACATCAGACTTTTATTCTTTTACGATAGTTTATATAATTGTTTGATGTTATGTTTACATTGTGCATTAGGATGACATGCTTTTCATAGTTTCTTAAATGATTGATGCTTTAATGTGTGGCTTGGATACGATTAGGCTCTTAGGATAAAAATAACTCTAACTAATCACTCATAATTAAATTTTAAATAGCTCATAACCTCATCATAAAGCCTAAGACATAAATAAGATAATTAAAAGATTTAGCAACCACTTAGCTATATGGTTATATGTTTTACATCATGCATGCATATTCTTTCTCCCTTGAACATGAATGATCTCCATCCTTGCACGATAAAGGAATGCTTGACTGGTGAGGGCATCCCTTGTGGTGGGGAACACACCTTGATTTTACCCATAACCTATTTAATCATGCATTTAGGCATAATAAATCCTAAAGCCTCTGTCAAAATGATGTGTCTAAAATGAAATAAAATTTGAAAAGATTTTGCATCAATAGATTAAGTCATATGCTCATTCCACTCATGCTCTAGTCTCTTAGGAAGTGTGTTTAGGACTTTAGTCTCTTTCTAATTCAATTACTACCCTAGCTATCTTACAATTCATAAGACCATGGTTTTAAAATCATAGGAAGAGTTAGTAGGCACCACTCCAAGTAGTTATAAGTCTAGAAGTTGGAAAATTTATTCTCTCTTGTGGAGGTAAACCCATATGTCCCATTCGCTTAGATTTAGGTCATGCTTTAGCTCATACTAAAACTCCTAGATTTAGGATTGAGGTAGCTATTTACTTCATACGCATAAATCCTTACCTCTTAGGCATTCCCACAACCTTGTCTTTGGTGGATTATAAGCCCTAGTAATCTAATTAAATTTCAACTCAAAACATATAATGTAAAGAGGCGGTTGTGGTTGGTTGTCCCTAGGAGTAAGTCTTCATCACTGAATTTAACTCCTAAGATGTCCTTCAAGTGGCATGCCTCCTTTTTAATAGCGATCGGTTGAGCTAAGCATATCTCTAGATCAAGTAAGGCCTTGATTAGAGATTCCCCCATCTCTTTAGAAAGGACAAGGGCATTGTATATGCTTAACTTAGCTTGAAACTTTCTAAGGTGAGCTAGGACATTGTAATCGACTCTGGCTTGGTCCTCCACAAGCATATCCATGGGTGGAGCATCCTATGGAGGGGCTATCTACTCACTAGAAACAATGACTTGCTTACCCTTATCCAGAGGTGTTACCCTAGGAGGTAGAACTTTGCCACTACGTAAGTTGACTTCAATGACTTTTTGGAATGATGAGCTTCTGGAAAGTTCTACCTTCTCATACAACATCTCCTATGGGATCCTCGAGTGACTCCAAGTCAATCTCAAGAGGACCAACCACCAAACCACACCTAAACCCTAAACCACCCTCCCAAACCCTACCTTAAAAAAGCTAAAACCTAAACCTAAACTAAATAAAACCTAAAAATAAAATAAATAAAAACCAAATAAAATAAAATAATAAAATAAAATAAAACATAAACTAAAATAAATAAATAAAATAAATAAAATAAACCTAAAAAATCAAATCATATAAAATTAAAAATAAACTAAATAAACTAAATTTATTTGCTTTTTTAAATCTAAATCCTACCCTACCACCATAAATCCTAAACCCATAACCCAGGCCCAAACCCTAAAACTAAACCACAAAAGCATAAACCCTAGCCCTAAACCCTAAACCTACCCACTTATTAAGGACGGACCCTAAAAGGCACAACTGGACCCTAGGCCCTAAATCTTACCCTAAGATAAATAAAAGATAAAAAAACCCAGACCCTCTGAGCCACAGGCTGATCCAGGCCCCAAGACCCAAGGCTCAAAGGCTAGGCACTGAGCCCCAGCCCCCAGGCCCTGGATCTGGGCCAGATCTAAACCCAGGCTCTGAGCCTGGGCCCAGCCAGGCCACACAAGGCTCCCTGACCTAAGAGAGGCAACAGGCCTGGGCTGACCCACTGAGCTGGGACCCAAGAGCTAAACTTGGACAAAGATAAGATAAATAACTCTGACCTAAGGCCTGAGCTAAAATAAGGTTAAACCTAAACTAGTTAAGTGGGCTTAAAATGATAAACAAGACTATATATGCTATACTAAATAAAATAAAAAATAAAAGAGCTAAAATAAATAAAGATGGACTAGTGTCTAAATGAAGCTTACTTGGTTTGCTTGGTTTAAAAAACCTTAAATCCCAAACCCTACACTAAACCTCACAACACTTCCCGGCCTACTAAACCTCTACCTGACCAACCCCACCATAAACCCTAAACCATAAAACCCACAAACCCAACCCTACCACTAACCTAATCACAAAACTAAATCCTAAACCTAACCTAAATCTTAAACCCAATCCCATAAAGTTACTAAATAAATTAAAAATAAACTAAACCCTAAAACCTAAACTAAAAAATAAACCCAGAATGGGGAACCTTGATGGTAGGAACATCATCACCAGGCAGTCTAGATCTCTAGTGGTGGCGAAGGTGGAGCGAGTTACTAGTGGTCTTTGGGGATCTGGAGGAGTTGGTGGATATAGAGGTGGTCGGTGGTTATGGGCGGTGGAGAAGGCGAGGTTACAACCGTGGTGGTGGCATAGGAAGAGATCGGGGATATGATGGTGGATCTCAGGCACGAGAGTGGTTGATGGGAAAAAGAAATTGAAGAACGTCGATCCGCTATTTATGGGTGTGTCTTTATAGTAGAGACGATTCTAGTTATCTAAGATTTTTGATTTGATCAATGCATGCTCATTTTTATCTATATTGTCTCTGTGTCTTTGAAAACATGGTGTGTTACTTGGTTGATGAAATCAAAAATAAGAAATGTTGAATTAGAATTTGTTTTGTGTTAAAAAAAAATCAAAAACCCTAAACCCTAAACTAAACTTTCTACCTAAACCTAAACCTAAACCCTAAACCCTAAACCTAACTAAACCTAATCAAAATCTAAAACCCTAAACTAAACCCACTTAAACCTAAAAAACTCCACTTTCCACAACTAACCTAAACCCCAGCTAAAACCTAAACTTAAATGAACAAAATAAAATAAATAAAACCAAATAAATAATTAAAAATAAAATAAAATAAAACATAACTAAACCTAAACTAAACTAAAGAAAATAAAATAAAAATCCAAACTAAAAATAAACCTAAATAAAATAAATAAAATAAAATAAATAAAATAAACTAAACCTAACTAAAAATAATAAACCTAAACTAAACCTAAAACCCAAAAAATAAAATAAAACTACACTATAAAATAAAATAAACCTAAAATAAAAATAAAAATAAAACTAAACTAAAATAAACCTAAACCTAAACCAAAACTTGGCTCATTAAAACTTCTAATAGTGACCAAAATAAATAAATAAATAAAATAAAATAAAAAAATAAAAATAAACTAAATAAAAAATAAAATATAAACAACTACTTTTAAGTTTTAATAAAATAAAATAAAACCACAACCTTAAACCCTAAAACTAACTAACCACTAAACCTGGACCTACAACCACAAATAAAGAGCCTTAAACTAAACCCTAGGCCACACTACCACTCCCTGACCCACCAACCCTAAACTCTAACTACTCCCAACCCCACCCAACCTTTCCCCAGGCCTAAATTTCCCACTAAAAAAAAGCTACTAAATAAACCTGTAAAATAAATAAATTAAACCTAAATTAAAAAATAATAAAATAAAATAAAACTAAACTAAAACTACCTAATATAGATCAACTCCCAAAATAAAGTAAAATAAAAATAAAACCAAAATATAAATAAATAAACTAATTAAATAATAAAAATAAAAACTAAATAAAATAAATAAACATAAATTAAAATAAAATAAAAATAAAATAATAAAACTAAATAAAAAAAACCTAAAAATTAAAATTAAGAAAAAAAAAAATTAAAAAATAAAAAAAAAACCTAAACTAAAATAAAATACAAAATAAAATAAACTAAAAAACTACTAAAATAAATAAAACCACTAATAATAAACCCCAAATAAATAAAATAAAATAAAATAAATAAATAAAACCTAAACTAAAAAAATAAAACCTAAAATAAACCTAAAATAAACCTAAAACTTAAACCTAAAACAATAAAATAAATATCTAAACCTAAAAAAAATAAAATAAAATAAAACTAAATAAAAATAAATAGAAACCTAAACTAAACTAAAATAAAACCTAAACTAAATAAATAAACTAAATAAACTAAACTAAAAAAATTAAAAATAAACTAAATAAAAATAAAATATAAACTAAAATAAATAAAATAAAAATAAAATAAACTAAATAAAATAATTGGTTAGTTAATTTAAAAAAACTAAATCCAATCACAACCTAACTAAACCCAAACCACCACTAAACCATTCTAACCCTAGCATAAACCAAAAACACTCAAACCCTAAATAATAATAATAATAAAACCTTAAAATGCACCCTACCCAAACCTAGAGCCCTCTAACCCTAAACCTAACTAAACTGACCCACTAAATGTAAACTAAACTAAAATAAACCTAAAGCTAAAGTAAATAATAAATAAATAATAAATAAAATAAAAATAAAAAAAAATAAAATAAAATAAACTAATAAAAAATAAATAAACTAAAAAATAAAACTAAATAAATAAAATAAAATAAACCTAAACTACTTAAATAAACCTAAACTAAAAAATAAAACTAAACTAATAAAACTAAACTAAATAAAACTAAATAAAAATAAAAAAAACTAAATAAAAATAAATAAACTAAATAAAATAAACTAAAACTAAATAAAATAAAATTAAATAAAAATAAATAAACTAAAATAAACTAAAACTAAAATAAATAAATAAATCTAAACTAAAAAACTAAACTAAAATAAATAAATAAAAAAACTAAACTAAATAAATAAATAAATAAATGTAAACCTAAAATAAACTAAACTATAACTAAATAAATAAATAAAACTAAATAAAATAAATAAATAAAACCTAAACTAAAATAATAAAATAAATAAATACCAAACCTAAACAAAATAAAATAAATAAATAAAAATAAAAAACTAAATAAATAAAATAAATAAAAAAACTAAATAAATAAAATAAACTAAATAAATAAAAACCTAAATAAAAAAAACTACCTAAACCTAAATAACTAAAATAAATAAAACTACTAAATAAAATAAAAACTAATAACCTAAATAAACCTAAACTAAATAAAATAAATAAACCAAAAACTAATAAACCTAAAATAAAAATAAATTAAAATACTAATAAATAAATAATAAATAAACCTAAACTTAAAATAGCCAAAATACTAAATAAACCAAATATAAACTAAATAAAATAAAAAAAAACTAAACCTAAACTAAACTAAAAAAAAAACTAAATAAATAAACTAAATAAAATAAACCTAAAAACTAAGTAAAACTAAACTAAACAAAAATAAACCTAAAATAAATAAATATAACTAAAATAAATAACTAAATAAAATAAAAAATAAATAAAATAAAATAAATAAAATAAATAAATAAATAAACTAAACTAAATACTAAACTAAACTAAACTAAAATAAATAAAACTAAATAAATAAAAAACTAAACCTATAAATAAATAAAAAAAAACTAAACTAAAGTAAAAATAAATGACCTAAACCTATAAAACTAAAATAAAATAAACCTACTAAACTACTAAATACTATGACTGACTAAACCTATGATAAACCTAAAAAACTAACCACTATAAATTAAATAATAAAATAAATAAACCTAAACTAATAAAAAACCTAACTAAACTAAAAAAAAAACTGACCTATAAAAAAAAAACCTAAATAAAATAAACCTAAACTAAATAAACCTAAACTAATAAACCTAAAAAACTAAACTAAACTAAAATAAAATAAAATAAACTACTAAAATAAACTAAACTACTAAATAAACTAAATAAATTAAACTAAATAAACTAAATAAACAATAACTTAAAAATAAAATAAAAAACTAAACTAAACTAAACTAAAACTAAATAAAATAAACTAAAAAATAAACTAAAACAAATAAAACTAAACTAAAATTAAACTAAAAACTATAAACTAAAAATAAACTAAAATAAAATAAAACTAAAATAAAATAAACCTAAACTAAACTAAACTAAACTAAAATAAATAAACTAAAACTAAATAATAAAACTAAAAACTAAAATAAATAAACTAAATAAAATACTAAACAAACCTAAACTAAAATAAACTAAAATAAAATACTAAACTAAAATAAAATAAACTAAACTAAATAAACTTAAAATAAACCTAAACCTAAACCTAAACTAAACTAAATCTAACCTAAACTAACTAAACTAAATAAACTAAACCTAAATACTAAACCTAACTAAATAAAACCTAAACTAAAACTAAACTAAAACAATACCTAACTAAACTAAAATAAATAAATACCAACTAAACTAATAAACTCTAACTAATAATAAAACTAAATTAAAACAAAAAAACTAAACTTAAATACCTACCTAAACTACTAAACTAAAATAAAAACCTAAATAAACTAATAAATAAACCTAAAATTTAAATAAACTTAAACCTAAAATAAATAAAATAAAATAAATAAAATAAAATAAATAAACTAAAAAAAAATAAAGTTAAACTAAAAAATAAAATAAACCTAAAATAAAATAAATTAACTAAACTAAAATAAACCCAAAAAATGAAACTAAACCCAAACTAAAATAAAATAAACCTAAAACTAAACTAAAATAAAAAATAAATAAACCTAAACCTAAAACATAAAAAACTAAAATATAAATAAACTAAAATACAAATAAATAAAATAAATAAAATATAAATAAAACTAAAAATAAACAAAATAAACTAAAAAACTAAAATAAATAAAACTAAAAAAAAATAAACCTAAACCTAAAATAAATAAAAAACTAAAAAACTAAATAAATAAACTAAAATAAAAACTAAAATAAAACTAAACTAAAAATAAAATAAAATAAACCTAAATAAAAAAACTAAAATAAACCTAAAACCAAACTAAAATAAACTAAATAAAACCTAAACTTATAAAATAAATAAATAAACTAAAATAAACCTAAACTAAACTAAAATAAAAAAACTAAACCTAAAATAAATAAACTAAATAAAAATAAACTAAATAAATAATTAAATAATAAAACTTAAACTAAACTAAAACTAAAAAAATAAAAAAACCTAAAAAATAAATAAAATAAATAAATAAAAAAATAAATTAAGTAAACCTAAATAAACCAAAAATAAAAATAAATAAAATAAAATAAAATAAAACCTAAACTAAACTAAATAAAACCTAAACCTAAATAAAAAACAAATAAATAAACTAAACTAAAATAAACCTAATCAAAATAAAATAAACTATAAATAAACTAAACCTAAACTAAAATAAAAAAATAAAACCTAAAAATAAACTAAACTAAAAATAAAACTAAATAAAACCTAAACTAAAAAATAAATCCTAAACTAAATAAATAAACTAAATAAACCTACAACAACAACAACAACCTTAACAACAATAAGCCTTTATCCCACTAAATTGCTTTCATTAATCCTTCATCTCCATTGTATGTCTTTATGTGTGAAATTCTCATTCAATTCAAGTATACTAAGGTCATTTTTTATACATCTTAACCAAGTTTTATTTGGTCTACCTCTACCTTTCTTAATATAGGGCAAATCTTATGCATCTACTCTCCCAACCGGGTCATCGGATGGCCGACGCTTTATGTGGCAAGTCATCTAAGGCGACTCTCTCTAATCTTATCTGCCACTGGAGCTACTCCAACTTTTTCCTGAATATAATCATTTCACATTTTATCTCTAAGAGTAAAGCCACTCATCCACTTGAGCATCTTCATTTTTGTAACACTTAACTTAGTCTTATGCTTCTCATTTATTAGCCAACATTCTGCACCATAAGTCATTGTAGGTCTTACCACCATCTAATAAAAATTTTCCTTAAGTTTAAGTGGAACTTTTCTATCACACAATAAGCCAGATGCATTCCTCCACTTCAACCATCCAACATGAATTCTATTACACATCTATTTCACCATTTTTTGATAGAGCCTCAATATCAAATCACTATTAATGACTTGTTTGCCTAATGTCTACCACTAGAACTTCTACAGCTAAAATTACACTCCTTATATTCAGTTTTTGATCTACTTAAATGAAAACCTTAAGACTCTAATGTTGACCTCCATAATTCAAGTTTATCTTTGACTCCCTCTCTAGTCTTATAAATAAGAAGAATGTTATCAGCATAAAGCATACACCAAGGTACATCTCCCTGTAAATGCCTAGTAAGATCATCTACAACCAAAGAAAAAAAAGATAAGGTCTTAAAGCCGATCCTTGATGTAATCCAACTGAAACAGGAAAATATTTTATCAATCCTCCTTGTGTTTGGACACAAGTAATAGCTCTAATATACATATCCTTAATGACTTGAATATAACCAATATTAACTCCTTTATGTTCTAGAACTCTCCAAAGAACATCTCTTGAAACTTTATTATAAGCTTTCTCTAAATCAATAAATATCATATGTAGATCCTCGACTTTCTCTATACTTCTCCATCAAACCTCTTAACAAATGTATGACATCCATGTAGATCTACGGCATGAAATCTGATTAACTTTGGTATCACATTGTAACAATTACTCTCTCCCATAATTTTAATGTATGACACATTAATTTAATTCCTCTATAATTTGCACACTCTTGTGAATCACCTTTATTCTTAAATATAGGAACCAATAAACTCTTTCTCCACTCATCTATCATCTTTTTAGCCTTTAAAAAAATATTAAAAAGATTTGTAAGCCAAGAAATTCCTTGCTCTCCTAAACATTTACACACTTCTATTGGAATATCATCAAGTCCTACTATTTTTCCACATTTCATTTTCTTTAAAGCTTCTCTAACTTCAGATTTACAAATACGATGATTAAAATAAAATTATCTATTTTTTATGGTATTAAGGTTGCTAAAATCAATCGTACTTTCAGATCCTTCATTGAAATGTTTATCAAAATACCTCATCCACCTATTTTCAATATCCTTTTCTAAGAAATGCACTTTATTATTTTCATCATTAATGCACCTCACTTGAACTAGGTCTTTACTTCTCCTATCTCTTTGGTTGGCTAACTTATACATACATCTTTCACCTTCTTTGGTATTTAATTTATTGTATAAATCACTAAAAGTTAAATATTTTGCATCAAATAAACTAAATAAACCTAAATAAAATAAAATAAAATAAACTAAACTAAATAAATAAAAAAATAATAATAAGAACCAAAACCTAAACCTGAAATAAAAATCTAAACCTACTATACTAAAAATAAAAATAAAAATAAACTAAAATAAAATAAATAAATTAACATTACATAAAAAATAAATTAAATAAAAAATAAAGCTAAACAAATAAACTAAACAAATAAATAAAAATAAACCTAAAGTAGACCTAAACTAAATTAACCTAAACTTAAACCTAAACCCTAAACCCAGAATAAAATAAAACTAAATAAACTAAACTAAATAAAACCTAAACCTAAACCTAAATAAACTAAATATATAAAGCTAAACCTAAACCTAAATAAATAAATAAACCTAAACCTAAACTTAATACTAAATTAAACTAAATAAACTAAAAACTAAATAATTAAATAAATATAAACCTAAACCTAAACCTAAACTAAATAGAACTAAAAACTAAATAAATCAAAAAATAAAATTAACTAAACTATACTGAAATAAATAAACCTAAACCAAAACAAAAAAATAAACCTAAATAAATAAACTAAATAAACAAAACTAATAAAATGGAAATATAAACTAAAATAAAAACTATATAAACCTAAACCTAGAAATAAAAAACCTAAACTAAATAAACCTAAATAAACATAAACCTAAACCTAAACTAAAATAAACTAAAAACCTAAACCTAAACCAAAATAAATTAAACTAAAAATAAAAATAAACATAAAGCTAAATAAAAATAAAATAAACCTAAAGTAAACCCTAAACGTAAAGTAAAAAACTAAATTAAATAAATTAAATAAAACTAAACCTAAATAAAAATAAAACCTAAACTAAATAAACCTAAATAAAAATATTTTAAAAAAAATAAAACAAATAAATAAACCTAAATAAAATTGAAACCAAAACCTAAATAAAACCTAAACCTTGAACCTAGACTAAACTAAATAAACATAAAAATAAACCTAAACCTAAACTAAATAAACTAAAAATTTAGTAAAATAAACTAAACCAAACTAAAAAAAACTCAAAATAAATAAAATAAATAAAATTTAAATGAAACATAAACCCAAAATAAACTTAAACCTAAAAAACTAAACCTAAACACACCTAAACTAAACTAAATAAAACTAAACTAATAAATAAAAATAAACTAAAATAAACCAAAATAAAAATAAAACCTATAAACTAAAAAAATAAACTAATTAAATAAAAAAAATAAAATAAACCTAAACAACTAAAATAAAACTTAAAATTAAATAAACCTAAATAAACTATAAAATAAACTAAAGTAAATAAATAAACCTGGACCTAAACTAAATAAAATAAAATAAACCTAAATAATTTTTTTTTTTAAAAAAAAAACCTAAACCCTACCACAACCACAAACCCTAAACCCTAACACCATAAACCTCAAACCCTAACTCAGACCCTGCCATAAACAATAAACCCTGACCCTAGACACATAACCCTAAACCCTAAACCCCAGAAACCCTAAATAAAAAATGAAAACCCTGACCCTAAATGCTAAACCCTAAACCCTAAACCCTGACCTCCCTACCATAACCCTAAACTAAACTTAAACTACATAAACCTAAACCATAAACCTAAACCTAAAACTAAAAATAAACCTAAACAAAAAAAAAATAAAATAAAATAAATAAACCTAAATTAAATAAAGATATAAAATAAAATTAAAATAAAAAATAAACTAAATGGAAACTAAACTAAATAAATCTAAACCTAAACTTAAATTAAACTAAATTAAACTAAACTAAACTAAACCTAAACCTAAACCTAAACTTAAAATGAATAATAAATAAATAAATAATGAATCTAAACCAAAAGCTAAACCTTAATTTTTTTAAAAAAAAACCCTAAAACCCTAAACCCTAAACCATAAAGCCTAAACAGTAAACCCTAAAGCCTAAACCCTAAACCCCAAACCCTAAACCCTAAACCCTAAACCCTAAAACCTACAACCCTAAACTCCATAGCCTAAACCCTGAAAACCTAAAATGTTAAACCTAAACTAAATAAAATTTTAAAATAAATTAAAAAAATAAACTTAAACCTAAATAAAATAAAACCTAAACAAAAACCAAAACATAGACCTAAACCTAAACATAAAAACAAAATAAAATAAAAAATAAAAACTAAACAAAAATAATGTAAATAAAAACCTAAACTAAACTAAAAAAATAAACCTAAAAAAATCCTAAATAAAATAAAACCCAAATGTATAATAAAAGTAAAATAAACCTAAAATAAAATAAAATAAAATAAAAATTGATTAAAAACCTAAACCTAAAAAATAAATCTAAAAATAAAACCTAAAAATAAATAAATAATAAGACCTAAACCCTATACTAAAAAAAACCTAAACCAAAAATGAACAAAATAAAATAAACCAAAACTAAAATAAATAAAACCTAAACCTAAACCTAAAATAAACTAAGATTAAACCCTAAATAGAATAAAATAAAATAAACTAAAAATAAACCAAAAGCTAAACTAAAAAATAAAACCTTGAATTAACCTAAAATAAAAACCTAAACCTAATCCTAAAAATTAAACTAAAGTAAACAAACCTAAACTAAAATTAATAAAATAAAATAAATATAAAAATTAAATTAAAAACCTAAATAAAATAAAAAAAAATAAAATAAGCTAAGATAAAAAAAATAAAATAAATGTAAATAAACTTAAACTGGGGTTTGAATTTAAAAAAAATCCTAAACCCTAAATCCTATATCCTAAACTAAAGCCTAAACTAAAGCAAAACCTAAACCCTAAATCCTAAAACCTAAATCTAAAAACAAACACTGAGCCTACTAAACCTGACTGACAAAAAAGCCACCCTAAACCAAACACTGAGCTAAACCACACCTAAACCTGAGCCACTAAACCCTAAGCACAAAACTGGCTAAACCCTAAACCCCTGAATAAACCTACACTAAAACCCCAAACTAGGCCAAACCCTCATAAAGCCTAAAAGCCTAAACACAAACTAAATAAAACAAAAAAAAAACTAAATAAAACCTAAATAAAATTAAATAAAATAAAACTAAAATCTAAACCTAAACCTAAAAAAACTAAAATATAAAATAAAAAAAATAAAACTTAGCGAAATAAAATAAATAAAACCTAAACTAAACTAAAAAATAAGATAAAACTAAAACTAAAAACCCTAAATAAAATAAAAATTAAATTTAAAATAAAAATAAAATAAACTTAATGTAAAATAAAATCAAAACTAAATAAAAACTTAAACCTAATATTAAAAATAAAATAATAACCCAAAAAAATCTAAACTCTAAACTAAAAAAAAACCTAAACCTCAAATAAACAAAAATAAATTAAATTAAACCTAAACTAAAATAAACTAAACTAAAAGAAAGAAAACCTTAACCTAAACCTAAACCATAAACAAAATAAAAAAATAAACTAAAAATAAACCTAAACCTAAACTAAAATTTAAAACCTAAAAATATAACTAAAATAAAATCTAAAACCTAAACCTAATCCTAAAATAAAAATAAATACTAAACCTATAAAATAAAATAAAAAACTAAACTAAAAAAATATAAACCTAAAAACCTAAAAAAATAAAATAAAATAAAATCCTAAACTAAAATAAAATAAAAATAAATAAACTAAAATAAATTAACTAAATTAAAAAATAAAAAAAATAAATAAATAAAAATAAACTAAATAAACCTAAACCTATTGGTTTGCTTGATTTAAAAAAAACAAAACCTAAACCCTAAATCCTTAAACCTAACAAAACTAAACTAAAAACCCAACCCTCAAACCCCAGGCACTAAACCTTAAACCTAAACCTAAACCTCAAAACCTAAAACCCTCTAAACCCTAAATACCCTAAACACTGGACTTTAAAATCTAAATGCTAAAGCCTAAAGCCTAAACCCAACCACAATAAACCCATAAAACCCAAAACTTAAAACCCTAAACCCAAACACACAAACTAAAGCTAAATAAAACCCAAAAATAAAATAAATAAATAAACCTAAGCCTAAATAAAATAAAAAAATAAAATAAAATAAAAACCTAAACTAAAACCTAAACCTAAACCTAAAAATAAAATAAAATAAAAATAGAAATGAACTAAAATAAAAAAATAAAAACATAAACTACACTTAAAAAAAATAAACCTAAGAATAAAAAAACTAAATAAAATACAGACTAAATGGAAAATAAAAATAAAATAAACCTAAAATAAACTAAATAAAAACTAAATAAAAACCTAAACCTAAAAAATAAACCTAAAAAATAAACCTAAAAAAACCTAAAAATAAATAAAAAATAAAACCTAAACCCTAAACTAAAAAAAATTTAAACCTAAGATCAAAAATAATAAAAAAATAATAAAATAATCCTAAACTTAAACTAAAATAAAAAAACCTAAACCTAAAATAAACTAAACCTAACCTAAACCTTAACTAAATAAAATAGAATAAACTAAAAATAAACCTAAACCTAAACTAAAAAATAAAACCTAAAAGTAAATCTAAAATAAAAAACAAAAACTTAACCCTAAAAAATAAAATAAAAATAAAACTCAACTAAAAATAAACCTAAACCTAAAAAAAAATAAAACCTAAAAATAAACCTAAAATAAAAACCTAAAACATAAACCTAAAAAAATAAAATAAAAATCTAAACCTAGACCTAAAAATAAATAATAAAACCTAAACCTAAAAAAAAAACCCAACTAAAAAAAATAAACTTAAACTTAAACCTAAAAAATAAAGTAAAATAAAAAACCTAAATTAAAATAAATAAACCTAAAATAAATAATCTAAAGTAAATAAAAATAAAAAATAAAACTAAATAAAAACAAAAAAGAAAATAAACTAAAATAAAGAAAAAAATAAACTAAATAAACTAATTTAGCCTAAACCTCCTAGTTTACTTAATTAAAAAAACCTTAAACCCTAAAGCCTAAATAAAAAAATAACCTTAAACCCTAAACTATAAACTTACAACACTAAACCTACAACCCTAAATCCTAAACTATAAAACCTAAACCCTAAACCTTAAATCCTAAACCCTAAAACAACCTTAAACCTAACCCAACCCTATACGCCAACCCTAAGCATAAAACCAAACTAAACCCTAAATACGAAACCCTAAACCTTAAACCCTAAACCCTAACCCTAAATCCTAAACCCTAAACCCTAAACTCCAAACCCTAAACCTAAACCTTAAGAATGGGTAGAACCTTAACAGTAGGAACATCATCGTTAACCAGGCTTAATCTAGATCTGGTAATGGAGGTGAAGGAGAGGGCAGCGGTTATTGCAGTGGTGGTGGTTATGGAGGTGGTGGTCGGAGTAGTGGTGGTTATGAAGGCGAGAGGAGCGACGGAGGTTACAGCCATGGAGGTGGCGGAGGGAGATATCATGGATATGATGGTCGATCCCACTTCTCGAGAGGCCATGGTTGTTCTGATGGGAACTGAGAAAGCGAAAATAAGCAATTCATCATGCTTGGAATTGTGTCTTTACAATAGATGGATCTAGTAATCTAAGGTTTTAATTTTCTCATGCTCATTTTTGATCTATATGGCTTGTGTCTTGAGAACTTGGTGTGTTACTTGGTTGATGAAATCAAAAAGAAGAAATGTTGAATCTAAATTTGTTCTCTGTTAAAAAAACAAAAACCCTAACCCTAAACTAAAACCTAAACCTTAAACCTAAAACCTAAACCCTAAACCCTAAACCTTAAAATTAAAAATAAATAATAAAAAAGACCTTAATGTTAAATGTTAAACACTAAAACCCCTACAACCCTAAAACCCTAAACACAAACCCAACAAATAATAAAACACTAAACTAAACCCAACAAACTAAAACTAATAAAAAGTAAACTAGAACTAATGAACTAATAATAAACAAAGACAAATAATAAACTAAAATAAAAATTAACAAAATTAACTAAGCTAAACTAACAAAATAATAACTAAAAAACTAATAAATTAATAATAACAAAAACTAATGAAACTAATAAACAAATTAATTACTAAATGAAACATTTACAAAACCCCACCAATAAAACTAACTAAAATAATAAACTAATAATAATAATAAAACTAAACCAAGCTAATAAACTAAACTAATAAATTAACTAAACAAACTAAAATAACTAATGTATATTAAAACTAAACCCAATAGCTAAACTAATAATTGAAACTAAACTAATAATTGATTAAACTAAAACTAATACCAACAAAATAACTAAATAAAATAAACAATATAACTAATAAATAAAATTAATAACTAAACTAAACTAATAAAATAATAAATAACTAAAGCAATAATAAACTAACTAAATAATAATTAAAACTAATAATAAAACTAAAATAACTAATAATCTAAAACTAAATGATTAATAACATGACTAAACTAATAATAATAATAACTAAACTAATAAACCAATAATAATAAATCTAATAATAAACACTAATAAATAATTAAATAACATACTAAACCCCTAAATAAATAAATAAAATAATAATAATAATACTAGTAATAATAAACATAAACTAATAATAAACTAAAGAGAAAACTAAACTAAATAACACTAATAATAAACCAGCTATCTAAATAATAATAATAAAACCAAATAAATATAATGACTAAAATAGCTAAACCATAAAGGCTAAAACTATAAAAATATTAATAAACTAATGAAGCATAAAACCCATAAGCTAAACTAATAAAACTAAATACTAAACTAATAAACTAATGATAAAGTACAACTAATAAACTAAATATTAATAATTAAACTAATAATAAAACTAAACTAATACTAACTAAAACTAATGACATAACTAAAACTAATAATAATAACTAAATAACTAATAATAATAAATCTAAATAATAAAACAAATAACTAAAACTACCCTACCTAAGTAAAATAAATAAAACAAAATAATATAATAACTATTAATAACATACCAATAATAATAATAAACTAAAAAAACTAAACTAAAAATAACACTAATAATACCTATACTAATAAATAATAATAACTAATAAACTAAATATTACCATAAAATAAACTATAAAAATAATATACTAATAAACTAACCATTAATAAACTAATAAAAAACTAATACTAATAATACTAACAACTAAAAATAATAAACTAAACTAACTAAAACTAACTAAAAATAATAAAACCATAAACTAATAATAATAACTAATTAACTAATAATAATAAATAAAACTAAAACAAACTAAACCCATATAAACAAACTAACTAAATAAACTAATAAACAAAACCTAAAAATTAACCTAAATAATAATAACTAAAACTAAGACTAATAAAAACTAAACTAATAACCTTAATAAACTAAACTAACTAATGAAACATAAACTAATAATAATAAAATAATAATAACCTAAAACTAATAAAACCTAATATTAACTAATACACACTAAACCTATAACCTAAACCCTAAAACTAGACTAAACCTTATTATTGGGTGATTTCGGATCCCTCGCATTCTTGGTGAGTTTTTGAGTGTTTTCTCTCTTGGATTCCCTATAGATTGTCGCCTTGGGAAGATCTCTACCTATTCTTGTCACGGTGTAGTGACTCATAGCATGAGCTTCTTCAAATCCATGGGGTAAATCCCATGTGCCAATGGATCCCACTAGTGCATCAGATTTTTTGCGTAATCCTACCTATAAATTACTTGCTGTTATTAAATATTTCAAAGTGGCCTTAGCTGGTAAGAATTCCTCCACTGAGCCTCCTTTGAATTTTCTTCATATGACTTTTAAAGATACTCTAAAAATTATGATTTTAGATGAGGATATTGAAAGATTAGCTAAGCCTTTTGCTTTTTCTTTGATTGGAAAGTTTTAATTTAAATGAACAAAGATGGAAGATATTCTTTCTTTTTTCATTGCTTAAATTTATCTGGTTCTTTTTCTATTGGACTGATTGATGTAAGGCATGTTCTAATTGAACTTTCTAATGACCTTGATTATGGAAGAATTTATTTCTAGGAGTTCTTACTATGTTATTAATTGTCAAATTCGTATTTGAAGTGGATGCCTATGTTTGATGTTAATGAAGAGTCTCCTATTGTTCCCATTTGGATTTCTTTACCTAACTTGCAAATTCATCTATTTAATCATCAGATTTTTATGCTATTAGGTCAATTTTTGGTCGGCCTTTGCAAGTTGATCAAGCAACAACTACTTCTTCTAGGCGTATGTTCTAGAATTCTTGTAGAGATTGATATTACTAAAAATATCTAAAGAAATTTGGTTGGGTTTAAAGAAATATTATTTTAGAAAGTTATATTTGAGAAATTTCCTATTTCTATAATCATTGTAAGATTCATGGGCATGAAATTTCTAAATGCTTTATTGCTCATCCCTCTCTTAAGAAGAAAATCACCGTAAAATTTAATTGTTGAAAAATTGATGATTCTCTCAAGTTGGATAAAGGAAAATCTACTTTTCAAAATTTTGATGTTTTGCAAAACCTTTACCTTGAATAAGTTTTATCTATAATGATTTGTCTAATGTACAAGGTAATTTTGATGTTTTTGAAAATGTTTTAATTAATAATCATGCTTTAAGTGTTTCTTTTGAGGATTCTATTAAATGGAATACTTCAGAGGCTATGATTATTGATTCTAATGGTTTGGATGTTGTGCATAAGTCCTTTCATGATGATGGTTTGAATATTGTTGATGCTAACACCATTTATTCCAATAAATTGGATGTTGTTTCTCTTTTTCCTATGTCTGCTTAAGATCATGGGAAAGAGACTATTGCTTTGCCTTCTTTGATTGAGAATGGTGGGAAAAAGAATGTTCTTATTTAGGATATTTTAACTTCTGTTCCTAAGAATCTTGATAATATTGGTGATCCTTCTTTTAAAAAATAAGATTTAGATAGTTGTGACAATTCTCTTCTTGTGAATAGTTATATTTTGGTTCAAAATGATGGTTTTTCTATGGCTGATAATTATGTTTAGAATTTTGGTAATATACTATGTGTTTTTAAAAGATTTTAATCTTACCTTAATCCCTTACATGAAGATTATAATGAAAATATGGATTCTAGGTCTCTTGCTTCTTTTATGAATGAAGACAGGGAGGATACTTTTCAGATTTTGTTGGAAGGTGAAAATATTGATAATTGTCTTCTTAATAAAGTTATTTCTACTCCTTTCACTTCTGATTCTGAAATGCATACTATTTCTAATTTTCCTTTATCTAATGCTGTGGATGATTATGAATGTTCTTTGAAATTGATAACCTGATCCCATGCCTTTTATAACAATACTAATTTATTTTTGGATGTAGATTTCTTGGAGAAAGGGCATGGTTATAAAACTATCTACAAGAAGAAAAAGAAAAAAAAAAATGATTATGCTCTAACTTAGGGTTACTGTTCCAAAGCTTCATGGCAATAATCTCTCCTATCCTTAGGAGGATTTTTCTTTTGGTTGGTTTTTTCTTTGTTGGTTGAGCTTTTGCTGTGTGTTTTCATGGTAGCTGGAGTATTGGCTTCTTGGCTAATTTTCCTCTTTCTGGATTGGTGTTTCTCGCTTTCTATTTACTAGGTTTTTATTTTGGTGCCCTTTGGCTGGTTGGTTTTGTGTTGGTGGCTTTGTTTCTGCTAGCTTGCCATTCTTTGGTTGTTACTTTTTCTCTTTTTGTTGGTGGTAGGTTGGGCTTTTTGTCCTTGACGTGTGATTTGCCCATTGGTTGGCTATTTCTCTACCTATTTATTTAAGCTTTTGCTGGCCTGTTGACCTCACTTTTGGAGTGAGCTCTCAACTTCTCCATCTTAGACATAAGACTCCTCTAAACACTAAGAGTTCCTTAGTCTTGAGACATTTCCAGTGATTAGGTGAACACTTAACCTAACCCTAGAGACTTAGAAGAGTTAGCCATAAGAATAAGTTACGCCTTAGGGGTTTAGGAGGACTTGTCTATCCTATAGCTTGAACCCAATCTTTGTTTCCTTCTTTCAAACCAAACCTCAAATTCAAATCCAAATTCAAATCCAAATTCCAAAATACAAATCATGAATCAATTTCAAATCAAATGATTGAAACCCATGATCAATTCCAAATCCAAAACCTTCCTAAGCCTTATGAATCACATCCATAAAACTTAGCCAAACCCTTCAAATCAACCCAAATCCAAATAGTTCATTATAAATCACCTATTCCATCATTTTATATTCATAATTATAAATGAAATTGGCATCAAGTCATTCAAATCAAATGAATATAAATCAAACCAAATCAAAACCCTTTTTCAAACTTTTTTGACCTATCTTAGCCAAATTCACAATAAAATTACTCCTAATTTACATAATTCTCTCATAGATCCTTTATATTCTTATTTACATTTAGAAATATAAATGAAATATAAATTCAAATGGCCAAAATCAAATCAATATAAATTCAAAACTCAAATCCAAACCCAACTTATATCCTTTAAGCCAATTTCTTGGATTTAGCCAAATCATTCTCAAATCAATCCAAACCCTTGGATTTTCTCTTCAAACAATCACCCTTCAACCATGCCCAAATAAAAACATAAACTATAATCACCACACCAAAATCAAACTAACCCAAGTCAAACCTATGTTCATCCTTTTGAATTGAAATTGTCAAATGAACCAAACCTCATTTGACTCCAAACCAATTTAAATTTGATTTATATTTCCATCATAAGTCCATATGTGAGTTCAAACAAACTTGAATCAAGTCTTGATTAAGCCATTTGATCCATTTAGGCTCACTTGACCCAAGGTGACCTAATGGACCTTTTTGAGCCAAATTCTAATCCAACCCAAATTAGATTGAACTAAGCCCATCTAAGCCTCACATTATGATCAACAATCATCTAGAATGATCAATCACTCAAATTGGGTCAAACTAAGTCAAACCGAGCCTTTGAACTAGTCAACACATAGCATACATGAAACTTAAACTAGCCAAAACCTACCATATGCCAAATTGATTAAAACCATTGACTCAAACCCATTCATAATCAATGATTGAACATGACCAAGCTATCAATTGAACCAAACCAACCCTAATTGGCCACTTGACCTAAATTGACCCAAATTGACCTAAAAACCAAAGTGGGTCAAATCTTGAACTATGCCAAATTGGTTGCAACCAATGGGTCAAATTCATTCTGAATTGATTGTTGAACTTGACCAAAGTTTCAATTGACCAATTAGACCCAACTAGCCCAATTGATCATGAACCCAACTTAACCTAAAAGGTCAAATTAACTTGAAATTAAACCAAATAAAAATTGATTGAAGCCAAAGCTTGCAATATATTTCATCAAGCAAGCCAAGACCAACCCATGACCTAGCTGTTAAATGGGTCAAATGGGTCAAGTTTGACCATTTGACCCAAATGAACCTAAATGATCCAAAACCAAATCTAAACCAAATTGAACCAAACCAATGACACCCATAGGCTCCAAATGATCATTTGAACTTAACTTAACCCTTTGTTTGACCCAATTTGACCAATTGGTCAACCTAATTCAATTTGATCCAACTTGGCCTAAATGGGTCAAATTGAGCCAAATCAAATCAAATGAACTCCAAATCACTTGAAATTTGGCCCAACCCATTTTCAAGTCATTTAAAATCTGCCCATATCCAACTCATGACCAAAGGACCATTTTTTTCTTAGGTCAAAGGGTATCCTATGACAAAATTCACTTAGAATTTGGTCATTTCTTTCTCAATGCCACTTGGCATCTTTCTATTGGTCCACATGGGAACCAAGGGAGGTGGTGAACATGACCCAATGAGCTTGGGTCAGCCATGATCCAAGGAAAGGCCAAACTAACCTCCCCAATTACATTTGAATAATTGGAACTCCAAATGCACTCACCTAGCACATGGGCATCCACTCTCCTTCACTCCACTACCCAAAATGACCCATGTGGGGTGTTTTGTTACTTAATCCGTGCCTCCAATCCAAGCCATTGATCAAAAATGGAAAAACATCCTCTCACCATCTGATCCAAGTAGGGGGATATATACTCCCCCTCATTCTCACTCAAACTAGAAACAATCATTTCCCTAGAGCTAAGGAGATTTAATTGAAGCCTCCTTAAGCTTTTCCAAGCCATTCCCACACTCCCTTGATTTCCATTTTCGTTTTTACTCAAAGCCAAAATAGGGGAGATCAATCCCAAACTCAACTCATCCAATTCTTAACCAAAATCTTAAACTTGCACACATCATCCTTGGACCTTGTTGAGCTTGATAAAGTCATTTTCCATGCCTCCAAGCCACACAAAGCACTACTTCGATCAAGCCCGATCACCATTAAAGGGAAACTTGGTCAAAGAGCCATCACTTTAAATCAAGACACAATTCCTTCAATAGGCTTCATCTCTAGAAGCTACCTCCTCCATTAAGCGGTGCCTGAAAGTATGCCATTAAAGACTTAGAATAAATTTTGCTTGGTCCTTTATGAAGAAAATTATTAAGTCATTTGATCAAAATTGTTAGATGTATTGCTTGTTCTTCCCCGAAGGTGCAGGATGAGTTTGAGCTCTATTCAAGCTCGGGTGACCTCGAATCAATGATCACGAGCGACATTCATCTCTCATGAAGAGAGATCACACAGTCCATTCTACATGATTGGAAAGAATGGTGATCAGATCACGTTAGATCCTGATTATAAGCCTAAATGGCATGATTAATCTTGACCTCAATCTTAGATTGGGCGGGATGAAGAAAGTGTGTCCCGCCGGTGACTCAAGATGGATGTGAGAACTTAAATAACCAATTCCATCGTGTCACATGGAAAGTGTGCCGCATCAGTGAGCCATGTCAGCCACCATGTGGCCCAATGGGATTATGGGTGTAATTTGGTATAATTAATCTGATTCTAATGGTGAAACTACTAAAATTGATAACTAAATATAGAAATATCCAAAAAATCCAAATAAATACTCATTTAAAGATAATTCAAAGGAGAATAATAAAAAATCAAAATCAATTAATTTTGAGCAATAATTTTCACTCAATTTGGGTTTTATTGAAAATATAATTAAGCTAATTACAACTAATTACTCTAGCAATTAATTCCAAATTTTTTGATTGATTAATGGGATGACCTCACTCCCATGATTTTCTTGAATTTATTACTTGACTATTAGAATTGCTTATCTCATTCTTAATCACTCTTAATTAAATAAATGATTAATTAACAAGTTAAATAGTGATAAATTTATTAATTAAACATGCTAATCATCATGAAATAGTGAATGTACATAAGAAATGAGATTAGGACCTCTTTTCTAATCTTTCCCCTAAGTTTATTTCATTTGGATAAACACTTAATCAATTTGCAATTAATTAATGACTTAATCACTTCATTAAATAGTTTAATTAATCAAATTTAAAACCAAATCATTCCAGAACTTAATCATTCAATTCTTGGGTACATTCTTAGGTGTTCAATAACCTAAGAGAATTCCAAAGGAAATTATAATCAAACTACATGTAGTAATTATAAAAGTACTTAATCAAACCCTTTAGCTTAATTAATCAATAATTGTGACAATTATATTATGCCCCTTTATTTCTAGGTGCATTGATGATTTAATTAACATGTGGTTGCATATCATATGTTGGCTCATAATTACTTGGTTAACTATGTTAAAGTGGCATAGGTAAAAAGTAATTAATAGATTTAATTCATACCTTAACCTAATTAAAATATAAAACCAACCTAATTGTCCTAAATTAAACCAAATCAATTCACATGGGAGGGAATAGATTAGGACCAACAAACCCTTTTCATATTTTCTAAATGAAATCAAATTCAAAGATAAAAATCTCTTTAAAGAATTTTTGATTCATTTTTAAATGATCTTATTCTATATGATTGTCCTTAGGAGTTAATTAAGGTGAATGAAGTTATGTACTTACATACTTTTCATTTCTTTCCAATCACGCTAAATATTACATGCCATATGAAATCATGCATTCATTTCTTTTGAAAATTAATTAAATTAAATGTTTCCTTTTATGTCATATTGCATGTGTTGGCTAAAATTAATAATATGAGTGGCTATTATCTCTATTAAAACAAAAAATTATTTTCAAAACTATAAATCAAAGATTATGAATGAAGTGATACTAGTTATAAAATATTTATAAACATGTGATTATAGCATAAGATATGTATTATGAAGTTTTCTTTCTTTCTCTTAATATGAATTTACATAGGATTTGCAAGTGTATAGTTCATTTGAAAAGAACACAACACTTGTTTAAATCTATTCCTATGCATTTATATGTTATGACTTATATGGATCTTCATATTATACATGTAAATTATACAACCAAAATAAACACAATCTTTTGCATGATTCCTTATCCCATTGGTTCTTTTTGTACATTTACATGTATCTAAGAAAAGTTTTATTAGTGGACATCTCGGGCTTAAGGCTTTAAATAGCCCTAAGTAGGTCTTATAAGCCCTCATGTAGAAAATAATATTGTACTCACTTATAACTTTTATACATGTGAATGCACATTTAATTAATGGATGAGAAATTTCTATTTTCTACATAATAAAGACATGCATCAATGATCCAATTAACACATGGAAAATCCAAATTTATAAATCACATCTTTTTCATTCATCATTAAAGTGTCCTAAGATTTGCATTGCATGTATAGGTATGTTTAAGATTGTACATATGCATGGTATACATGGTGGAAATAAATTAGTGTTTGTTACGTGATAGTAATCCACCTAATTGATCTAAGATGCCTTTCTTATTAATAAGACTATTTAAGTAGAACTAAACTTAAGACCAATTAAACACATAATAAACCATTCACTAAGGAAATTCATTAATCAATATACCTTAGAAATGTTTTAAGGTAGGGATGAAAAAACTCTCTTCTCTTTTCTTCTCTTCATAACATTTAGTTACTAAATGTATGTTCATTCAAACTAAATCAAATCACCAACTAAAATTGATAAGTCAACTAAATCACTTGAAATGAAACCACCATCTAAATTGAATCTTTCACACTTGAAAATTCCAACCTTAAAACTAGCTAAGAGATGCCACACAAGCCTTAAAATGATACACACATTAGACTAAGTCACCATTTCTAGCTTTAGGTTAGGGATGCATGGTGTGATGAATATTTTATTTTGTGATGTATTATTTTAGGCGATGTTAGGGTGTATATGCATAGGCGGATGATAGGGTGATCTTAGCCTAATCAAGTCTTCTGTAGGGGGTTATGCTTAAGGGGCATTATAATAAGAATATAAATGCTTTTAGTCACTTATACCCCTAAGCATAACAAATTAGGGGCAGTGGACTTGGTTACCCATGTGTGGGGTGCTAAGTCCAACTTATTCATATAACTGCATGGGTTGTGTGGTATTTTTAGCTAACCTTTGGTTTGTATGTTTAGTTAGATTTACTTTTCCCATTTTGATGTAAACTTTACAATTAAGATTTTAAACAAGTGTTATGGGGATTAAGGTGAAAATTGTTCATAAGACTGTCTTATATACCAGGTGATGCCATGGAGCAAACCACATCCCAAGTTAAACCAAAGAAAGAAAGAAATGGAGAAAATCAAGATGAAGGAATGAAGGACAAGGAGTGAAGAATGGAGGATGAAGAATGAAGACCCCATAACACTTATCATTTCATAATTGTAATTATTCATTTGTAATGTCGGGTTGTAAAGGGTAGAGCTCACCCACATTTCTTTTAGTTGTGTAGTGGAACGACCACATCGACCTCTTATTCTTTTTACTAATTTTATAAATTGATTGATGTTATGTTTATGATTATGAATTAGATGACATGATTTTCTAGTTTCTTATTATTTGATGGTTGTTGAATGGCACGGATGCGATTAGGCTCTTAAAAAAATAAATTTTCTATCCAATTAATCAAATCAAAATTAAATTAAATAATTCATAATCTCACTTAAAGCGTAGGCATAAATCAAGATAATAATATTTAGCAACCCACTTTGGATGTTGTATGTCTCATATCATGCATAAATCATATTGTCTCACTCTTGCTAATGGAGGGCTTCCACATTTGCTAGAAAATGGCTTGACCTTTGAGAGCCATGGTGGAAACACACCTCCTTCTTTTGATTTGGCCCATAACTATTTCATGCATTAGGCATATAAAATCCCATAGCTCTTGTCAAATAAAAATGTCCAAAAATCAAAATAAAATTTGAAAAAATTTGCATTAGATCCAGGTCATTATTCATGCCCTTCATGTTCTAGTCCATTAGGGAGTTAGTTTAAGGACTTAGTCTCTTTCTAAATAAACAACAGCCTAATCATCTTGCAAAGCATAAGACTTGCATACATTTTTTTTAAATCATAGGAGGAATTAGTTGGTGGCCACCCTCAAGCGGTTGTAAGCCCAATAGTCAGGTGGTTTACTCTCTCTTGGTAAACCATATACCCATTTTTGTCTTAGATTTATATCATGCTCTGGCCCTTGCCAAAGCTCCCTAGATTTAGGATCCGAGGTTCCTATTTTCCTTTGCAGGCTACAAGCATAAATCTTAACATCTTAGGCATTTCTACAATCTTGTATTGTGGAATTGTAAGCCCTAAATTTCTAATAAAAATCCAACTCAAATATATAATTCTCTTCAACTTCAAAAATATAAAGCTCAACCATAGAATAGTTTGGAAAGCCCACTAGGTTTTCTAGTATCATGAGCATTAATTATTTATGTCCTTTGGTTTCAATAAGAACTCTTTCCTTTTGATCAATCCCACTTGATTTTCCAAAAATAACAAATTGGTTGATAGTCCAATCTTTGAAATCTTTGGAGACAATGATCATTTACCTTAATCAAGAGTATTCCTAAGGAATCTCATTTCTTAGGATGTAATTAACTATGGGAGCTTGCCTCTCTCCATAGGGAACTTACGAACCCGGCTTAAAATAAACCCTACTTTACTTTTTCATATAAAGTAGAGGAAAGATCGCTGGTACATTCAAAGACCCAACATGCCTTAGGAGTCCTCATTTAGGTAATTAGGTCCATTATAGGATAATGACTTCTATCTCTTGAGATAGTACATTATTCATTAATGTTGTACCTAATCATCCTAATGAGTACATCTGCGGATCTGCATGATGTCCCCTCATATAAACACACACCTAATAACAATAACATTCAACACAAAAATAAACACCACAGATTTTTCTGGTGACTTTCACTGGGAAAGGTTCCTCTCTCCATCCTTAGTAAATGATCATTGTCTCCAAGTATCGATAGTGGATTCATATTTCATAGTCCGAGACTATCCTTCTTTTTCATTGGCACTTGGTGCATTTCATTCATAAGCTAAACTAACCAACATCCTTTTGGTTTTAGGACCTCACTCCTTGTAGGTCTTAAAACCCCTATTAGGTCCCCCAATAGGTGAAAAATAAATTAACTAAAAGGGATGACTAAAGCCACTTTTTGAACCTCCTTACTATCTCTATGGTAAGGTAAGGTTCTTTATAAAAATGTCACTTTTTAAAAGCACTTTCTCAAACTTCACATAATAAAATACTTGCACAAAAATTTTCACAAATAGATATATAACTCAATCCCATCTAACAATCCTTAGGATTGTTACATGTAATTTCTTTTCAAAACCAAAATCAAAATCATCTTTCAAAAGCTCATATTTAAAAATGAACATCTTCATTCAACATACCCAAATTTATTGAATGAAGGTTTCATTTCCAAAATAATTTATTTCATAAAATTGAAACTCCACTCAGAATTTCTCACATAATTTGAAGTTGGGGTTTCTTTCTTTTCAAAAGAACATATTTGAAAATGAGAATCCTCATTCATTATACTCAAATTTATTGAATGAAGATTTCATTTCCAAATAAAATCATATCATAAGATTGAAACTCCACCCAATATATTCCATATATTAGAGTTGGAGTTTCTTTCCTCTTTCAAAAGCACAAATTTGAAAATAAGCATCTTCATTCAACATATCCAAATTTATTGAATGGGTTTCATTTTCAAATAAAATCACACCATTTGAAACTCCACTTAACACATTCCACATGTGTTAAGTTGAATTTCCTTGTTTTCAAAAGCAATAACCACACACAAAAATTTTATCTTTGAAAAAATAAAATATGATTGGCTTCCATTTTACATACCTAAATTTGTTAAATGGAAATCTCCTTTAAAAAATCATGAAAATCAAAATACATTGGAATTCTATTTGACATACCCAAATTTGTCAAATGAGAGTTTCATTTTTCAAAGAGAAAATTGAAAATAAATTAGATTGTATTTAACACACCATATTTGTTAAATAGAAATCCCCCTTTTCAAAAATAACACAAATCAAACAAAAATCAAACACATTTGGACTTTATTTAGCATACACAAATTTGCTAAGTAAATGATCCCATTTTCAAAATCAAAACAAAAAATTAAAATTGGGTTTTATTTAGCATACAAAAATTTTCTAAGTAAAGATTCAATTTCTAAAGTCACATATGATACACATCATGGGCAAACAACCAAAAGAAGAAAATTATTTTCAAACATCTCATTTAGCATATCCAAATTGGCTAAATGAGTAATCTAAACAAAATCAATTGACCCTTTATTTAACATACTCAAATTTTGTTAAATATAGGGTCCCCAAATATAAAATCAAATTTCAAACTTGAACCAATGCAAGCATCAAAAGTCTCTCCAAAATACTAGAACCCATTCAACATACACAAATTTGTTGAATGTGGTTTCTAAACTCAAATGAACTCAAAATCTCTCCACCAATTTATTCAAAATCTCTCTCAAATTCAATGAGCCCACTTAACATATTCAAATTGTTGAGTGTGGGTTCAAACTCTAAATCAAATCTAAAAGTCAATGAATACCAAAAAATCTAATTTGAGTTTATTTTCAATAATTGAGTTCCATTTTAGGTTTTATTTCAGTAGTGATTTTCTAGAGTACAAATGGATCCACAAAGTATGTGTTCACCTTCCCTTTAGGATGGATTTGGCCTTGGATCGCCACTACCCCAAATTTACCATTTGATATATTTTGGCCAAGGATTCAAGGGAGCTAGAATTACTTGTGAGGGCAACCCTCACCTCTGTCAGTAAGAATGTGGTGGCCGGGCAGAAGCTAGTCATCCATATTGAGATGCCCTTGGATTTTGAATTTCCCTCACTAAAGAGGAAGGCGGTAGAGGTTCCTGCAGTGGCTACAGTTCTAGTGCCCATGCAATCAGTTGTTCCCATCACTACCTTGGTGTGGGATAATACCCACTCATTAGCTTACTCTGGGGAAGACTACACGGGGATAGTCTCCTCTACCTTTGAGGTAGGGTCTAGCTTACTACTCCACCTAGCCAAACTGATGCAAGTAATAGGGGCAAGATCAAGCAACATGCACATTTCCAAGGAGATGGAGGTAGTATCTCATTGTAGAAGAGGGTCACCCAGGGTAGTTTCTCTTTTGCTTACTCAGAATAATTTTCATCCCCTTTCTAGTTCTGAAGGAGAGGAAGATGTCAGGAGAATTATAGTATCGCCTCCACCTCTAGTTCATTATGAGACACTTGTTAGAGATAGGAGGAAGTCATATGCTATCTTCAGGATAGTTTTATGCCATGTTGGCTGGGCTTATGGATGATTAGAGTCTAGTTCCCAGTTTGATTTATGATTAGTTATTCCTCACAGTGTAGATGAGCAAGTCTATCGAGGGTGAGGCTAAGAGAATCATCAGTTCACATTACTAGCAGAGAGAGGCAAAGATATCCTAGGTAGTCAGCAGCCTCTGCCCTCATAGATTTCCCTAATCGCGGTCACACCGATAGCATTGTATTGACTTGTACCACTCATCATGGGAGGAGAGCCCCCGTACAGAGGGAGTTGGTGTTGTCTCCACCACACCTATACTTAGTCCACTTGCCAATTGGGTTCCATCTTCTACAGTTCCACCCAAAGCCATGAGAGCAACATCAGGGGAGAAGAAAGCCCCACTAGTGATCTGCTACAACCAAGGGATCCCACTTCATATATGCTGCTGACTAAGGTGAGGGATGAGCTCTCCTGCTCGACCTCCCACTTTAGTTATGGTGAAGAGGGAGTGGTGACCTCATAGCATCGTAGTCATGCCATCACCACCATCACCTCAACTGATCATGGATATAGTAAGCGGAGGAGAAGGAGATAGTTTTATTATCCCCATGATAGTAGATTCCCCTAGGGGTAGTACTCCACCCATAGTAGGTGACAGTCATGAGCATGTGTCTTCCAGTGGGCATAGCCTTCACAAGGTTAGCACTCCAGTAGAAGGGGAGGTCAGATGTATCTCTGTTCATGAGCATGATCCCACCATCGGTCGTGAGCATTTATGCCTACATAGTTCCAGAATGATATCTTAGCACAATATTTTACTAAAAGAAAAAAATCCTAGGGTATGATTGGTGACCTCAAGAGGAGAAGGTTAACTTTGACCCTAACAAAGATGATTTGTTGGAAGACTCAGTAAAGGTACATATGGTTGATACTAGAGGTTCTCTCCTTCAAGATCACCAGAGTTTGGAAGGTGTTGTGCCCAAACAAAATGATACAGCTTATTCAACCCAACACACCTTCAACAACTCAAATAGAAAGATAAGTAGATTGATAAGATGGGAAAGAGACTTGAAGATTTACTAGTGATAGTTCTAACACTTTAGAATCAAGCTCCAGCAGTACATCCTACCAATGTGGAGACTAGTTAGCCTAATTTATTGCATGTCTTGGATCAACCCAAGAGTTCACCTCCTAAGCGAGGCGAACTTGTATAGGAAGGTAGTGGACAGTACCTCCATACAAGAAAAAGATATCTGTGGTGAAATATTTATGCCTTTATCTATCTTTTTGAAGAAAATAAATGAAAATAAAATATACGCCTTTAGTTGGGACACCACGTAGATCCGTAGATATTCTTATTAGGGTGATTGGGTATGACATTGAGGAGAGATGTACTATCTCAAAAGATAGAAGTCACCAGCCTACAATGGACCTAATCACCTGAATAAGGACTCTTAAGGACTATGGGTCTTTGTATGTACTAGAGATTCTTCCCCTACTTTACATGGAAAAGTAAAGTAGGGTTTATTTTAAATCGTTCATTAAGTTCCATCAGGGAAGCCCTCATAGTTAATTACATCTAAAATGAGATCCTTAGGAATACACTTGATTAAGGTAAATGATCATTGTCTCCAAAGATTTCAATAGGTAGGACTATCAATCAATTAGTTTGTTTTGAAAGATCAAATGGGATTGATCAAAGAGAGGGAGTTGTTATCGAAGCCAAAGGAAGATAAATAAGAGATGCCCATGATGCTAGGAAATCTAACGAGCATCTCAAACTATCCTATGGTTAGGCTTTATATTTTGAAATTGAATTATTCATTTGAGTTGACTTTTTATTAGAAGTTTAGGACTTGTAATTCCATAATACAAGATTATAGAAATTCCTAAGAGGTGAGGATTTATGCTTTTGGCTCATAGAAGAGAGAAGTAACCACAGAACCTAAATCTAGGGAGCTATGGAGATGGCCAAAAGCATGACCTAAATCTAAGGCTACAATGCATATTTGGTTTAATTCCATAAGAGAGGAAAAACCACTCGACTACTTGGACTTATAACTGCCTAGGGGTGGCTGCCAACTAACTCATCCTATGAATTTAAATTTTTGTAGGCAAGTCATATGCTTTATGCAAGATAGCTAGGCTATTATTTATTTAGAAAGAATCTAAGTCCTTTAACTCACTCCCTAAAGAGACTAGAACATGTAAGGGAATGCTTCTAGTGACCTAAATCTAATGAAAATCATATTACATGTTATTTTCATTTTGGACAATCATTTGACTCAGGCTTATAGGATTCATATGCCTAATGCATGAAAGTTGATTATTGGCCAAAATCGGTGAAAAGGAGGTGTGTTTCCACCATGGCTCTCAAGGTCAAGCCAAGTTTCTCACAAGGTGGATGCCCTCAATCAAGAGTGAAAATAACATGCATTTGTGCATGATGTTATAAAATAAATACTCATCCAACTAAGGGTTGCTAGATCTTTTAACTTGATTTTTAGCATAAGCTTTTAGGTGAGGTTATGAGCTCTTTATTTTAATTTTGAATTGTTAAATTTGGTAGAAGTTTTATTTTTCCTAAGAGCCTAATCACATCCAGCCATACATCAAGCAAGGAAGAAACTAGGAAAAGGATGCCATATTAATGCACAAACTAAACAAATCATCAATCAATCTATAAAGTTAACATGAAAGAATAAGAGGTTATTTGTGGTCGGGCACCACCACACTAACTTGAAAACAAAATGGGTAGCTGAGCTCTAACCTTATTCAACCTAGATTACAAATGAATTAAGTACAATTTAAGCAAGGAATTCATTATTATGGGGGTCTTCAAGCTTCATTTCTTCATTCTTCTTTTCTTCTTTCTTCTTCTTTTCTACTTTCTTCTTTGGTTCCTTCATTTGGATGGTTGGAAGGCGGTTGCTCCAAAGGATTCACATGGTGCATAAGATGAGATCTTATAACCAATGCTCATCCTAAACCCTCATAATAAATATTCCAAAATCCTAATTGCAAAAATAGATGAAAATGAAAAGTAAATCTAACTAACACCTACAAAATAGAGATTAGCCAAACAAACCATACAAATCCCAAGCATGTATATTAGACTTAGCACCCCACACATGGGTAACCAAGTCCACGGCCTATTGGATTATGCTTAGGGTATGAGCACACCTGACAAAAGCTTATATTTTTATTATAGTATAAGCACAATCCCACAAAAAATAATGATTAGACTAAATCATCCTACTCATTCTATGCATATTCACTCTAACATCCGGACTAAAACATATATCACAAAAGCAAACATCAATCCATGCACCACCTAACCTAAAGCTAGAAGTGGCGACTTAGTCTAATGTATATTCTTAAGAAGGTTTGTGTGGTATGCTTAGCTATGATTTTAAGGTTTGGATTTCTCTAAGTGTGAAGATGTTCAACTTAGATGGGTGGTTTCATTTAAGTGTTTTGTTGATTTGGGTTGATTTTATTTTGTATTTTTGGTTTGGTTTAAATGAATCCTACAATAAATTACTAAGTTTTAAAGAGAGGGAAAAGTGAAGAGAACTTCTCTTTCCTTCCCTACCTTATGCAATTTCTAAAGTGGATTCATGTTTAGTGTATTAGTGAATGTTTTATTATGTATTTTAATTAATCCTAAGTTTATATCAATTCTAAACAAACTATTTCAAAGAAAGGCATTTTAAGATTAAGTAAAGTGAACTAAATTCACAAAACACATGACACTTCATTTCTTTCCCAACATGTATAGCATGCATATGGATGCATCCTAAGCATATCTATACATACAAATGAGAATGTTTGGCACATTTTATGATGAATGTTAAGTGGTTTAATTAAGAGAATTTGAGTACTCATGATGCATGATTTTAATTAAGTAGAAAAGGTGTTCCTTATCCAATTTTCATATGCACACATGAATATATGAAAGGCATATGTGAGTACGATGCCATTATTAACCAGAGGTGTAAGGTACAAGACCTACTTAGGGCTACTTAAAGCCTCACAACCTCAGGGTTGTCCATACTAATATACCACTTTCCTTAAATGCAAGCATATATACCAAAGAAATAAATGACAAAGAAAAATGCAAAGTTTGTACTTGATTGTTTATTTTGTTTATGTAATTTATATGTACAACTGTAGATATCCTTCTTAAGTAATAGCATAGGAATAAATAAGAAATGGAATTAGGCAAGTGTTTGGTTCTTTTCAAATAAACTAAACACTTTACCAAATCATATTCAAAACTATACTAAAAGAGGAGAAGGAAAACTACACTAAGCACATCCTTATATTTTACTCACATGCAAGCTTATAAATAAAATATAAGTAACACACTTTCAGTTTGGTAATTGATTCACATATTTTGAAAATAATTTGGATTTAATAGTAATAATAGCCAATCATATTTCTATTTTTTAGTCAATATGCAATTTGACATAAAAGAAACATTTCACTTTCATTTTTTATTTTGAAAAGAATGAATGCATGAAATTCATATGAATACACATTTAACATGTTGGTAAGGAACAAAATGATGAAAGCATATAAACATCCACCTAATTAATTCTAAAGACAATCTTATGAAATAAGAAAGCTTAAAGAAAATCAAATTATTTTTTAAAGAAGGTTTGGATTTATTTTGAGTTTGATTTAATTTGAGAAGTGTGAGGTGAGTTTGCTATTCTAACCCATTCCACATATGTTGGTTATTTTAGTTTAATTTTTTTTAGGTGATTAGATGATTTTATATGTTGCTTAGGTTGGGGTATGAATTAAGCATATTAATTACCCCTTACCTATACCACCTTAGCATAGTTAATTAAATAATTATGAGCCAATGAGATGACATAAAATCTCACAAGGAATTTAAATTTGCAATGCACCTCAGAAGAAAAGGGCCTAATGTAATTTGGCTCATGATTAATGATTAATTAAACTAAGGGGTTTTAACTTAAGTAATTTCATAACCTCCCTCACACATGTGAGTTGAGCTTTAATTTCCTTAATGTACTTAGGCTCTTGAACACCTAAGCATCTGTCAAGATAGATTGGTAAGTTTTGAAATGTTTTATAATTTTATGAAATTGGTAAGGGGTAGT
>JAKCPB010002081.1:0-53066 GCA_021442155.1 Cymbidium sinense | reverse complement strand
ATAGCCCAAAACTAAAAAATAAATAATAAAATAATAACTAATAATAAAACTTACTAAACTAACTAAACTAATAATAAAAACTAATAACTAAACTAATAACTAATTAAATAAATTAATAAATAAAATTAAGAATAATAATAATAATTAAAACTAAACGAACTAAAAACTAATAAACTAAATATATAATAAAAACTAAATAATAACTAATAACTAATAACTAAAACTAATAACTAATAACTAAATAATAAATAACTAATAAAAGCTAATAAACTAATAATGAATAACCAAACTAAACTAGTACCTAATAAACTAATAACTAAAATTAATAACCTAATAAAACTAACTAAAACTAATAAAACTAACTAATAAAATAACCTAACTAATAAACTAAAAAAACTAACTAACTAACTTATAACTAAAAACTAAATCTAAAACTAACTAACTAATGACTAACTAAATTAAAAAACTAATTACAACAACAACAACAACAACAACAACAACAACAACAACAAGCCTTAATCCCACTAGGTGGGTCTACATGAATCCTTATTTGTGATTATGTGTCAAATTCTCATTTAATTCAAGTATACTAAGATCATTTTTTTACATCTTAACCAAGTCTTTTTTGGTCTACCTCTACCTTTCTTAACATAAGGCAAATCTAATGCATCTACTCTCCTAATCGGTCATCGAGCACGCTTTATGTGGCCAAATCATCTAAGGCGACTCTCCCTAATCTTATCTACCACTGGAGCTACTCCAAGTTTTTCCCAAACATACTCATTTTGCATTCTATCTCTAAGAGTAAAGCCACTCATACACCTAAGCATCCTCATCTCTGTAGCACTTAACTTAGTCTTATGCTTCTCTTTTATTGGCCAACATTCTGCACCATAAGTCATTGCATGTCTTACCACCATCTTATAAAATTTTCCCTTAAGTTTAAGTGGAACTTTTCTATCACATAATAGGCCAGATGCATTCCTCCACTTCAACCATCCAACTTGAATTCTACTAATAACATCTCCATCTATTTCACCATCATTTTGAACAATAGAGCCTAAATATCTGAATCGCTCACTCTTATTAATGACTTGATCACTAAAGTCACAACACTACCACTAAAACTTCTACAACTAAAATTACACTCCATATATTAAGTTTTAAAATTACTTAAATGAAAACCTTTAGACTCTAAAGTTGACCTCCATAATTCAAGTTTCTGTTGGACTCCCTCTCTAGTCTTATCAATAAGAAGAATGTCATCAACAAAAAGCATACACCAAGGTACATCTTCTTGTAAATGCCTCGTAAGAACATCCATAACTAAAGTAAAAAGATAAGTGCTTATTGTTGATCCTTGATGTAATCCAACTGAAATAGGAAAATATTTTGTCAATCCTCCTTATGTTTGGACACAAGTATCTAGTATACATATCCTTAATGACTTGAATATAACCAATATTAACTCCTTTCTGTTCTAGAACTCTCCAAAGAATATCTCTTGAGACTTTATCATAAGCTTTCTCTAAATCAATAAATATCATATGTAGATCCTTCTTACTTTCTCTATGCTTCTCCATCAAACCTCTTAACAAATGTATAGCATCCATAGTAGATCTACGGCATGAAACCAAGCGATTGTGAGAAACTTATCACATCGTAACCTATGCTCAATTACTCTCTCCCATAATTTTAATGTATGGCACATTAACTTAATTCCTCTATAATTTGCACACTCTTGTGCATCAACTTTATTCTTAAATATAGGAACCAACAAACTCTTTATCCACTCATCAAGCATCTTTTTAGTCTTGAAAATAACATTAAAAAGATTTGTAAGCTAAGAAATTCCTTGATCTCCTAAACATTTCCACACATCTAATGGAATATTATCTAGTCCTACTGCTTTTCCACATTTCATTTTCTTTAAAGCTTCACTAACTTCAGATTTACTAATACGACGATAAAAAAGAAATTCCCTATTTTTGTTTAGAGTAGTAAGTTGTTAAAATCAATCGTACTTTCAGATCCTTCATTGAAAAGTTTATCAAAATACCTCATCCACCTATTTTCAATATCTTTTTCTAAGAAAAGCACTTTATTATTTTTATCCTTAATACTCCTCACTTGAACTATGTCTTTACTTCTCCTATCTCTTTAGTTGGCTAACTTATACATACATCTTTCACCTTCTTTGGTATCTAATCTATTGTATAAATCACTAAAAGCTAAATTTTTTGCATCATATATTACTTTCTTAGAATCTCTACAGGTCACTTTATATCTTTCCCAATTCTCTGAGTTTTTACATCTAAACCAAGTTTTATAATAATACTTATTATTTCTTATCTTTTCTTGCACACTCTGACTCCACCACCAACTATTCTTATTAAAAGAAGCTTTTCCTTTTGATTCTCTAAGCACATCTTTAGCAACTTGCTTAATTTCACTTGATATTTTTTCCCACATAACGTTAGCTTCCTTATGAACATCCCAAATTCTAATTTCTTGTAGCTTGCTCTTAAAAATATTTTTATTTATGTTCTTTAAGTGTCCCCATCTAATCCTAGGACAATAATTTAGTTTATTTTTTCTCTTAAAACCTTTCATCTTAGAATCTAAAACTAATAGTCAATGTTGGGTACTTAAAATTTCACTTGGAATGACCTTACAATCTTTACAATCTAAATGATCTATTTTTCTTATCAGAAAATAATCAATCTATTTTTTACTAGATCAATTTTTATAAGAAATAATATGTTCATCTCTTTTCTTAAATAAAGTGTTAGGAACAACAAAATCATAAGCTAAGGAAAAATCTAATATAGTCCTACCTTCTTCATTAGTCACTCCAAATCCATAACCACCGTGAATACTTTTAAAAATCTTCTACCACTCTACCAACATGTCCATTTAAATCTCCCCCAATAAATACTTTTTCTTCAAGAGGTATCTTTTGTATTAATCCCTCTAATTCATTCCAAAATTTTTCTTTTGAGCTTACCTCCAAACCTACTTGAGGAGCATAAACACTTATAACATTGATAATCTTAGTATTAACAATAATCTTTAAAGATATAATTCTATCTCCACATCTATTAATACTTATAACATTATCCTTCAAACTTTTATATATAATCACACCTACACCATTTCTAGTTCGACTTTTACATGAATACCAAAGTTTAAAACCTAAACTATCAATCTCCTTGGCCTTCTCACCAACCCATTTAGTTTATTGAGCACATAAAATATTTATCTTTCTATGAACCATAATATCTATTACTTCCATTAATTTACTTGTAAGAGTACCTATATTCCAAACCTAATTCTAGTTTCATGGACTAACTTCTTTGCCCACATCCCATAATGTGGAACCTTGCTTATTTAACACGCGGGACGTCTGATTCTCTAGCACATTTTCAACGTATTCAAGCCATTAGCGTCGCTTCCGGGGATGCATTAACATAATTATTTAAAGGATTCATGTCATGATTATTTCGACAAATTTTATGCTGGTTGTCGACTACCTAACACAACCCTCCACTTTTTGCATCCGGACTTGGGACCGGCAATGGTAGTGTTTAACTAATTACTAACTAATAACAAAATAAACTAACTAATAACTAATAACTAATAAACTAAAACTATCTAATAACTAATAACTAATAAACTAAAACTAACTAATAACTAATAACTAATAAACTAAAACTAATTAATAACTAACTAAAAAATAAAAAAACTAATAATAATAATAACTAATAACTAAACTAAACTTAATAACTAAATTAAAAAACTAATTAAATAACTAAATAATAATAATTAAGCCTAATAACTAATAGCTAACTAAATAAACTAATAATAAACTAAAAAAACTAATAAACTAATAATAAACTAATAACTAATAAGCTAAAAATAATCAAGATAATAAACTAACTAATAATTGAACTAATAATAATAAATTAACTAACAAAACTAATAACTAAATTAATAATAAACTAAATAAAAAAACTAAAAATAACATAATAATATAATAATAACTAATGAAATAACGAACTAAAAACTAATAATAATAATAACTAAGTTAATAAACTAATAATAACTAATAAAACTATTAAAATTAATAACTAACTAAATAACTAATAATAAAACTAATAAAACTAAAACTAAACCTAAACTAAAAAATGAAAACTAATAACAAAAATAAAACTAATAACTAATAAAACCTAAAAAACTAATAAACTAATAATAGTAAACTACTAAAACTAACTAATAAAACTAACTAACTAAAAGTAATAATAAACTAATAAACTAATAAACTAATAAAAACTAACTAACTAATAATAACTAATAACTAATAATAATGAACTAATAAATAACTAAACTAATAATAACTAACATAATAACTAACTAAAAACTAAAATAGTAAAAATAAACTAGTAATAAACTAATAAATAAAATAACTAATAAAACTAACTAAACTAATAACTAAACCTAATAACAAATAAATTAAAACTAACTAATAATAATTAAACTAATAAATAAACTATAAAACTAAAAATAGTAACTAACTAACTAATAACTAATAATAAACTAATAAAATAACTAAACTAATAATAAATAATAAAAATAACTAAGTAATAAAAATATAAACTAATAAACTAATAACTAATAATAAAAACTAATAAAACCAATAACTAAAAAACTAATAAACTTAAACCAAAAACTATTAAACTAATAATAATAATAATAATAATAATAATAATAATGATAATAACTAAAAATAATAATAAACTAAACTAAAAACTAATAACTAATAATAAGATGAATAACTAATAACTAACTAATAACTAAACTAACTAATAAAAAACTAATAATAAAAACTAATAATAACTAATAATAACTAAATAACAAACTAATAACTAATAATAATAACTAACTAAACTAACATAACTAATAATAACTAACTAATAACTAAGTTATAATAACAAAATAATAACTTATAAAACTAAACCAATAATTAATAATAACTAATAATTAAAACTTATAACTAATAATAATAACTAACTAAACTAATAACTAATAATAACTAATAAACTAATAATAACTAAAAAATTGATAAACTAATAACTAATAAAATAAAAACTAATAACTAATAAAAAACCTAATAATAATAATAATTATAATAACTAGCTAATAACTAAATAAGTATTAACTAATAACTAACTAATAATAACTAAAAACTAAAAAAAATATTGACTAATAAAAACTAATAACTAACTAAAAAACTAATAAATAATAAAAATACTAACTAAAACTAATAACTAACTAATAATAATAATAATAACTAAACTAAATTAATAAATAATAATAATAATTACTAACAATAAACTAACTATAACTAATAAATAACTAATACTAAAAAATAATAACCTAACTATAATAATTAAAACTAATAATAACTAACT
Source organism: Cymbidium sinense (assembly GCA_021442155.1). Classification (NCBI taxonomy): domain Eukaryota; kingdom Viridiplantae; phylum Streptophyta; class Magnoliopsida; order Asparagales; family Orchidaceae; genus Cymbidium; species Cymbidium sinense. The sequence continues at coordinate 47,595 of JAKCPB010002081.1, read as the reverse complement.
GAAAACCTAATAACTAATAATAATATCTAAATAAATAATAACTAAACAAATAATAACTAATAACTAACAACTAATAATAAAAACTAACTAAAAACTAATAATAATAACTAAAAAAATTAATCTAATAACTAATAACTAATAAACTAATGATTAAAACTAATAATAACTAATAACTAATAATAACAATAACAAAAACCTAATAATAATAACTAAAACTAATAGTAATAAACTAATAAACTAAAAACTAAAACTAAAACCTAAAAAACTAATAAATAATAAACCTAAAAATAACTAATAAAAAACTAGCCTAAAAACTAATTAATAGCTAACTAACTAATAATAAACTAAAAAACTAACTAATAATAATAATAACTAATAAAAACTAAAAACTTAAACTAATAAACTACTAACTAATAATTAATAACTAATAAACTATACCTAATAACAAATAATTAATAAAACTAATAACTAACTAATAACTAAACTAATAACTAATAAAAACTAATAAATTTATAATAATTAAAACTAATAAAACAAACTAATAATAACAAAGGATAATAAAAATAAATAATAATAACCTAATAACAATAAACCTAAAATAATAAAACTAAAAACTAATCAAACTAATAAACTAAACAAATAAAACTAATAATTAATAAACTAAACTAACTGAATAAAAACTAACTTATAGAATAAAAACTAAATAGTAATAATAATAATAATAGTAATAATAATAATAATAATAATAAACTAATAAATAAAACTAACTAAAATACCTAATAACTAAATAAAACTAATAAAAATTGAAAATTAAAACTAAATAAACTAAATTATTAATATCTAATAATAATAATTAAAAAACCTAAAAACTAAAACTAAAACTAACTGATAATAACTAATAACTAATAATAACTAACTAAGAACCTAAAAACTAAATAATAATAATAATTAAACCTAAAAAACTAAATAATAAACTAACTAATAAAACTAATAGAACTAATAAGAACTAATAAACTAGTAAACTAATAACTAATAAAACCTAATAACTAAACTAAAAACTAATAAAATTAAGAATAATAAACTAACTAACTAACTAAAAAAATAAATACTAAATAATAAAAACTTAAAACGAAAACTAATAATTAAACTTAAAACTAACTAATAATAACTAAATAAAACTAATAAACTAAAAACTAAAACTAATAACTAATAACTAATAACTAATAATAATATACTAATAAAATAACTGACAAATAAATAAATAACTAAAAAACTAATAAACTAATAAATAACTAATAACTCATATACCCTAACTAATAAACTAATAAAATAACTAAAACTAATAACTAATAAATTAATAATAACTAATAATAAGTAATTCAACTAAATAACTAATAATAACTAAACCAAAACTAATAATAATAACTAAATTAATAACTAATAAATAATAAAATCTAAAAACTAAAACATAAACTAAATAATAAACCTAATAAACTAAACACTAATAATAACTAATAATAACTAAATAACTAATAAACTAACTAACTAATAACTAACTAATAAAAAACTCATAATAACTTATAACTAATTAACTAAAAGATAACTATTAAAAAAATAAATAAAAAACTAAATAATAAACCAATAAACAAAACTAATAAACTAATAAACTAATAAATAAATATAACTAAACTAAATAACCTAAATAATAAAACTAACTAAACTAACTAAATAACTAACTAAATATAAACCAAAAAAACTAAACTAAAACTAATAATACTAAAATAAACTAAAACTAATAACTAATATAAACCAAACTAATAACTAATTAATAAACTAACTAATAACTATGACTAACTAATAACCAACTAACTAACTAATAAAACTAAACTAAAAAAATAATAAAAATACTAATAATAATAAATAATAACTAAACTAATAATGATAATAATAATAATAACTAAACTAAACTAATAAAATAATAAAATAATAATAAAAATAAACTAAACAAATAAACTAATAACTAAACTAACTAATAATAACTAAACTAATAAGCTAAATAATTAATAAACTATTAACTAACAAACTAATAATAATAAAACTAAATTAATAACAACTAATTAAACTAATAAAACTAATAATAAAAACAACTAATAAACTAACTAATAAAAATAATGTAATAAACTAAAACTAACTAATAAATAAAACTAATAATAATAACTAAAACTAATAACTAATAATAATAATAAAACTAACTAATAACTAAACCTAATAATAACTAATAACTAATAACTAATAACTAATAACTAAATAAAAACCTAATAACTAAACTAATAATAAAACTAAAAAACAAAATTACCTAAAAAAACTAATCTAATCGCTAAGTAAAACTAACTAATAAACTGTAACAATTAACTAATAATAACTAACTAAAAACCTAATAATTAAAACTAATAATAAAAACTAAATAACTAATAACTAATAAACTAATAAAATAATAGCTAATAACTACTAAAATAAAAACTAATAAATAAAAAATAATAATTAAAATAATAAAAATTGAACTAATAAACTAATAAATAATAATTAGTAATAATTAATAATAAACTAAAAACAAAACTAATACCTAATAATAACTAACTAAACTGACTAACTAATAACTAATAAAACTAATAACTAACTAATAATAACTAATAATAATAAACTAATAATAATAAATTAATAATAATAAAAACTATTAAACCTAATAACTAATAAAACTAAAAAATAACTAATAACAAACTAAAAATAACTAATAACTAATAATAAAACTAATAACTAAGAATTAATAAACTAAACTTACAAAACTAATAAAACTAAAACATAATAAATAAAACCTAATAACTAATAAAAATTAATAATAAATAACTAAATAAGTAACTAATAAAATAAACAAAATAAAGTAATAACTAACTAAACTAACTAAATAAAACTAATAAAACTAAACCTAATAACTAATTAAAACTAACTAACTGAACTAAATAACTCATAACTAAAACTAATAATAGAAACTAAAACTAAACTAAAAACTAATTTAAACTAATTAAACTAACTAAAACTAAACTAATAAACTAATTAATAAAACTAATAAAACTAATAAAAAAACTAAACTAAACTAATAAAACTAACTAACTGATAAAAACTAATAACTTAATCCAAAAACTAACTAAAAACTAAAACTAACTAAATATTAAACTAATCCCATAAAATTAAAATAACTAAACTAACTAAATAAACTACTAATAAATAAATAAAACTAATAAACATAACTAATAACTAATAACTAATTAATAATAAACCTAAACTAATAACTAAAAAACTAAACTAAATTAAGAACTAAAATTAATAAGTAACTAAAACTAAACCTAACTAATAATAATATACTAATAAAGCTAAAACTAAAAAACTAATAACTAAAATAATAACAATAACTAAACTAACAACTAAAAATAAACTAAATAACGAAAATAATAAAACTGAACTAATAAACTCAACTAATAACAAACTAACTAAAAAACTAATAAACAAAATAACTAATAATAACTAAATAACTAAATAACTTATAATAACTAAACTAATAATAACTAATAACTAATGATAACCAAAACTTAAAACTAACTAATAAACTAAATAAAAAAAACTAATAAAAAATAAACTAATACTAATAATATATAATAAATTAACTAAATAACTAAATAAATAATAAATAAACTGATAATAAACCAACTAATAAATAACTAACAAAAACTAGTAAAAGTAATAATAAATAAGTAAACTAATAACTAAAACTAATAACTAACTAATAAACTAAACTAACTAATAAATAACTAAATAACTAAACTAATAATGACTAAATAATAACTAAACTAATAGCTAATAATAACTAATAAAATAATTAATAATAACTAAATATTAACTAATAAAATAATAATAAAAATAAAAAAACTAATAATAATAACTAAATAAAAAAACTAAAAAACTAAACTAACTAACTAATAATTAATAAATTAACTAAAACTAAATAAACTAAACTAATAAACTAATAACTAATAACGAATAAAATAATAATAATAATAATAATAATAATATTAATAATAAAATCTAATTAATAATAACTAAACTAAATAAAAACTAAAAAATTAATCTAACTAGCTAACTAAAAACTTAAAATATTAAAAAAACTAATTAATAATAACTAAACTAATAACTAAAATAATAACAAACTAATAATAACTAATAATAAACTAACTATAATAATAATTAATAAACTAATTAATAACTAATAATAATAAAATAATAAAAACTAATAAATTAAACTAACTAAGACTAAACTAACTAACTAATAATAATATAACAAATAATAAAACTAAACTAAAAACTATAACTAATAACTAAAAACTAATAACTAATAAACTAAACTAAGCTAATAAAACTAACTAATAAACTAATAACTAATATATTAATAAACTAATAAACTAATAAACTAATAAATTAATAACTAATAACTAAATAATAACTAACTAACTAAACTAATAAAACTAACTAACTAATAAATAATAAATTAATAAACTAAATAACTAAATAATTATAAAATAACTAACTAAAACTAATAACTAAACTAATAACTAATAATAAGTAGTAACTATAAATAACTAAACTAATAAACTAATAACTAAACTAATAAATAATAGACTAATAACTAATAAAACTAAAACTAATAGTTATAGATAACTTAAACTAAATAACTAATAATAATAAGTAATAACTAAAAACTAATATACTAATAATAACTAAACTAATAACTAAAATAAACTAAACTAATAACTAATAATAAAAAATAATAACTAATAATAAAACTAAAACTAATAACTAATAATAACTAATAAGGCCTAATAAACTAATAACTAATAAAATTAATAATAACTTATAATAACTAACTAATAATAATAATAACTAAAAAACTAAAACTAAACTAATAACTAATAACTAACTAAAATAATAATTAAACTAACTAATAATAACTAACTAACAATAAAATAAAAAACTACATAAAATAATACACTAATATCAAAACCAATATTAATAATAACTAATAAAAACTAACTAATAACTAATAATAAATAACTAACTAAAACTAATAGTAATAACCAATAAAACTAATTAATAACTAAACTAATAAACTTAAAACTAATAACTAATAACTAAAGCTAATAACTAACTAATAAAACGAAATAAATAAATAATAATTACTAACCAACTAATAAAGTTATAAAAACTAATAACTAATAATAATAACTAACTAGAAAACTAAACTAATAACTAATCTAATAATAATTAAACTAATAAAACTAATAACTAAAAAACACATAAACCTAAACTTAAAACTAATAAACTAATAATAATAATAATAAAACTAATAATAATTAAAAACTAAACTAAAAACTAAAAACTAATAATAAAATAACTAACTAATAACTAAACTAACTAATAAAAAAACTAAAAAACTAAAACTAATAACTAACTAATAATAAACTAACTAACTAATAACTAATAAAACCAACTAAGAAATAAATAAAAAATAAAAACTAATAATAAAAACTAACTAATAATAACTAATAATAACTAACTAATAAAATAAACTAATAAATAACTAATAAAACTAATAACTACTAATAACTAATAATAAACTAATAAAGTAATAACTAACAAATAATAATAACTAACTAATAATAATTAATAAATAAAGAAATAAATAACTAAAACTAATAACTAATAACTAATAACTAAACTAATAAATAATAATAATAAACCAAATAAACTAATAAACTAAACTAATAACGAATAAATAATAACTAATAAAAATAACTGACTAAATAACTAATCAAATCTAATAACTAAACTAATAAACTAATAAATAATTAATTAATAATAAAACTAACTAATAACTAAAACTAATATCTAAATAAGTAATAATAAAAATAACTAATAAACTAATAACTAAAACTAAAATAATAAATAAAATTAATAATAATAAATAACTAATAATTAATAAAGCTAATAATAATAACTAAATAATAAACTAAATAACTAACTAAAAACTAATAAAACTAAAGTAATAATTATAATTACTAAACTAAAAACTAATAATTATAATAACTAACTAATAAACTAAAAAAAACTAACTAATAATAAAAACTAATAACTAAAAGAAATAAAAAGCTAATAACTAAAAAACTAATAACTAAACTAATAATAACTAAAAACTAAAGTAATAACTAAACAAATAAGAAGTAATAACTAAAAAGCTAAACTAATGAAACTAATAAGTAATAAATAAACTAAAACTAGTAAAACTAATAATAATAAAATTAACAAATATTAGCTAACAAAACTAATAAGAAAACTATTAATAACTTAAAATTAATTAAACTAAATAATTAAAATAATAAAAAATAATAAACTAACTAATAACTAAACTAATAATAATAACTAAAATAACTAAACTAAATAACTAATAATAACTAATAGTAACTAAGTAATAACTAATAACTACACTAATAAAAAAAATAACTAAATATCAAACTAATAACTAAAACTAATAATAACTAACTAAATAATAAAATAATTACTAAACTAATAACTAAATAAAATAATAAACTAATAAACTAACTAACTAACAAATAAAACTAATAAAAACTAAAAACTAATAATAAAAAATTTAATAATAATAATAATAATAATAATAATAATAATAACTAACTAATAACTAATAAACTATTAATCAAATAAAACTAAATTAATAAAACTAATGATAAACTATACTAATAATAACTAACTAATAATAATAATAAATAAAAATAACTAATAATAATAAACTAATAACTAAAAAAAGCTAACTAAGCTAACTAACTAATAATTAAACCTAAACCTAAATCTAATAATAATAAACTTAATAAATAACTAAAAACTAAAGCAACTAACTAACTAATAATAATAACTAATAACAAATAATAAACTAAATAACTAATAATAACTAAACTAATAATATTAATAATAAACTAATAAACTATAAAACTAAACCTGATAATAATAAAAGAACTAATAACTAACTAATAAGAACCCTAATAAACTTAACTAAAAATAATAATAATAATAATAATAACTAATAATAAAAACTAACTAATAAAATAAATAATTAACTAATAATAAACTAATAACTAAAATAATAACTAAAAAACTAAACTAACTCATAACTAACTAATAAAACTGAACTAATAACAAATAATAATAAATCACAAAACTAATAATAAATAATAACTAATAAACTAATAATATCTAAAAAAACTAATAAACTAATAACTAATAAAAAATCTAATAATAATAATAACTATAATAACTAACTAATAACTAAATAACTAATAACTAATAACTAATAACTAACTAATAATAATTAAAAGCTAAAACTAATAATAACTAATAAAAACTAATGACTAACTAAAAATAATAATAAATAATAATAAAAGTAATAACTAAAAAAACTAACAACTAATAAATAAAACTGGTAATAACTAACTAACTAATAATAATAATAATAACTAAACTAAACTAATAAATAATAAAATAATAATAACTAATAATAAAACTAACTATAGCTAATAAATAAATAATAAAACTAAAGTAATAACTAATAATAAACTAACAACCTAATTAATAATAACTAATAACTAAAACTTAAAATAACTAACTAAAAACTTAATAACTAATAATAATAACTAATAATAAAACTAATAAAACAAACTAATAATAACTAATAAAAATAAAAATAACTAATAATATCCTAATAATAATAAACCTAAAATAATTAAAATAAAAACTAATCAAACTAATAAACTAAACTAATAAAACTAATAAAAACTAAACCTAATAATAAACTAAACTAACTAAATAAAACTAACTAATAAAATATAAAATAACTAACTAATAATAATAATAAACAAATAAATAAAACTAACAAAAAACCTAATAACTAAATAAAACTAATAAAAAAAACTAAAAAAAATAAATAATATAAATAATAACAATAACAAAATTAAAGCTAAAATTAAAATTAACTAGTAAATATTAAACCTAAAAACTTAATATAACTAAAAAAAAAACAAATAAAAATAATAACTAAAATCTAATAACTAATAATAATAATACCTAAAAAACTAAATAATAAACTAATTAATAAAACTAATAAAACTAATAAAAGCTAATAAACTAATAAACTAATTACTAAAAAAACCTAATAACTAAACTAATAATTAATAAAACTAATAATAATAAACTAACGAACAAACTAATAAATAATACTAAATAATAAATACCTAAAACTAAAAGTAATAACTAAACTAAAAATTATCTAATAATAATGAAATAAAAATAATAAACTAAAAACTAAAACAAATAACTAATAACTAATTACTAATAATAATAAACTAATAAAACTAAAAAAAACCTAATAACTAATAAAATAACTAACTAATAAATAATTAATTAAAAAATTAAATAACTAATAAATAACTAATAACTAATAAAACTTAACTAATAAACTAATAAACTAACCAAAACTAATAACTAATAAATAACTAATAACTAATAATAACTACCTAAAGTAAATGACTAATAATAACAAAACTAAAACTATTAATAATAACTAAACTAATAACTAATAAATAATAAAACCTAAAAAGTAAAACATAAACTAAATAATAAACCTAATAAACTAAAAATTAATAATAAATAATAATAACTAAATAACTAATAATAAAACCTAAATAATAACTAACCTAATAACTAACTAATAGAAAATTAATAATAAATAATAACTAACTAAGTGATCAAATAACTTAAAAAACTACATAAAACCAAAAACAAAACCTAATTAAACTAATAAACTAATAAAAACTAAACTAATAAAATGAATAAAACTAATAAACTAATAACTAAATAATAATAACTAAAACTAAATAAACTAAACTAAAAAACTAACTAAACTAAACTAAGTAATAATTAATAACTAAATTAATAACCAATTAATAAGTAAAATAACTAATACTAATAAACTAACTAATAACTAATAACTAAACTAATAAACTAATAAACTAACTAACTAATAACTAACTAACTTAACTAACGAACTAATAAAAATGAACTAAATTAAAAGTAATAATAATAAACTAAACTAATAACTAAACTAACTAATAATGATAATAAATAATAACTAATAAAATTAACTAAACTAATAACTAATAACTAATAATAACTAAAACTCATAATAACTAATAAAACCTAATAAACTAAAACTAATTAATAAATAAAAATAATAATAATAACTATAACTAATAACTAATAACAATAATAAAACTAACTAAAACTAACTAATAAATCTAACTAATAACAAAACCTAACAATAACTAATAACTAATAAATTAATAACTAAATACTAAAAACTAACAACTAAATAAAAACCTAATAACTAAACTAATAATAAAACTAATAAAATAAATAACCTAAAAAAACTAAACTAATAAGCTAATAACTAACAATAACAAAATAAATAAATAACTAAACTAATATTAAACTAATAATAACTAAACTAATAACTAATAATAATAAAACTAATAATAAACTAATAATTAACTAAATAATAAATAACTAACTAATAATTAACAAAACTAAAAAACTAGTAATAAATAACTAGTAAAACTAATAAAACTAATAAAACTAAAAAATAACCTAATAACTAATAATAATAAAACTAAAACTAATAACCAAACTAATAAATATTCATAAAAACTAAAAAACTAAAAATAATAATAACTATACTAAATAACTAATAAAAACTAACTAAAATTAATAATAATAACTAACTAATAAAACTAAACTTACTAAAATAAACTAGTAAACTAATAATAACTAATAACTAAATAACTAAACTAAAAAATTAATAAACTAATAACTAATAACTAAAATAAAAATAAAACTAATAAAAACCTAAAAACTAACTAACTAATAATAAACCAAATAACAAATAAACTAATAATAATAATAGTAAACTAAAAAACTAACTACCTAAAACACTAAACAAATAAAATCTAAAAATAAAACCTAATAAACTACATAATAACTAAAATTAAACCTAACTAAAACTAATAACTAATAATAACTATTAATAACTAACTAACTAATAACTATCTAAATAACTAATAATAATAACTAAACTAATAACTAATGAATAACTAAATAATAATAAAAGCTAACTACAACTAAACTAAATAACTAAACTAATAAACTAATAAATAACTTAAAACTAATAATAAATTGAAGTAACTAATAATCAAACTATAACTAATCTAAATAACTAAATAATAAAAATAAACTAAACATATAACTAATAAATAATTACTAAAACTAATAACTAAACTAATAACTAATAACGAATAATAATAGTAATAATAAACTTTAAATAAACCTAATAAAAACTAATAAAATAAAATAACTAATAATAAACTAATAAAAATAATTAACTAATAAATAACTAAATAACTAATACAAACTAATAATAATAAACCTAAATAACTAATAAATAGAGTAAAATAAATAAACTAAACTAACTATAATAACTAATAAAACTAACTAAAACAAATAAACTAAGACCTAATAAACTAATAATAACTAATAAAAATAACTAAAATTAAACTAATAAGTAATAATTAAACCTAATAACTAATAACTAAAAAATAAAACTAATAAACTAACTAAATAAACTAATAAAACAAATAAAACTAAACAAATAAATAATAATAACTAACTAATAATAATAATAAATAACTAAGAATAATAGTAATAACTAACTATATAACTAATAACTAACTAAATTAATAACTAGTAAAACTAATAATAACTAACTAATAAACTAATAAAACTAATAATTAATAACTAACTAAAACTAATAACTAAACTAATAATAAACCTAATAAACTAAGCTAATAACTAAAACTAATAATAATAAACTAATAAATAACATATAAACTAAACTAATTAAATAAAATGAACTAATAAAAAATAATAATCAAACTAAAAACTAATAAACTAATAACTAATAATAAATAACTAAAAATTAAATATCTAATAAAATTAATTAACTAATAAACTAAATAAATAAACTAACTAAAAACTAATAATAACTAAACTAATAAACTCAATAATAATAACTAATAACTAACTAACCTAAACTAATAATTACTAAATAATAATAACTAATAAAAACTAAATAACTAAAACTAACTAATAATAATAAAAAACTAACATACATTAATAAGTAACTAATAACTAATAATAAATAATAAAACTAATAAACTAAAACTAACTAAACTAATAACTAATAAAATAACTAAACTAGCTAATAAAAACTAATAAACTAACTAATAGCTAATAAACTAGTAACTAACTTAAACTAAAAACTAAATAATAACTAACTAAAAAAATTAACCTAAAACTAACTAACTAATAACTATTGAATAATAACTAACAAACTAAATATCTAACTAACTAATAACTAAAACTAATAAACTAAATAAATAACTAACTAATAATAATAACTAACTAAATAACTAACTAATAAGAACTAAATAACAAACTAATAAAACTAACTAAACTAAAAACTGATAAAATTAATAAAATAAACTAATAACTAATAACTAAATAAAAACTAATATATTAAATTAAAAATAAAACCTAATAAATAAACCTAATAAAACTAATAAAACTAACTAATAAATAGAAACTAAAACTAATAATAATAATAATAACTAATAACTAACTAACTAACTAATAAATAAAACTAACTAACTAATAAATAAACTAACTAAACTAATAACTATAATTAATAATAATAACTAACTAAACTAATAAACTAAAAAAACTAATAAAACTAATGAATTAATAATAAAAATAACTAACAAATAATAATAAAAACAAAATAAATAACTAATTAAAAATTAATAATAAAAGAAATAACTAATAATAACAAATAAAACTAACTAACTAAAACTAATAAAATAATAAACTAAAACTAAATAAAAATAATTAAATTAATAAACTAATAAACTAATAAACTAATAAAATAATAACTACCTAATAACTAATAAACTAATAAGTAATAAAAACTAACTAATTAAAAACTAAATAATAACTAATAATTAATAAACTAATAAACTAATAACTAAATTAATAATTAAACTAAAAAACTAATAACTAAACTAATAATTAATAAAAACTAAACCTAATAACAAATAAAACTAATAAACTAACTAATAACTAAACTAAAACTAGCCTAACTAATAACTAATAATAAACTAAAACTAAATAAATAAACTAAACTAATAACTAATAAACCTAATAATAATTAAATAAACTAATAATTGAATAACTAATAATATAATAATAATACTAAAGTAATAGAATAAAAACTAAATAAAATAAGCTAATAATTAATAACTAAAACTAATAAAACTAAAACCCAATAAAATAAACTAACTAACTAATAAACATATATATAAATAATAAACTAAAATAAACTAAAACCAACTAAAAAACTAATAAATTAATATAATAATATAATAAACAAAATGAACTAATAAACTAAACAAACTAATAACTAAAACTAAAACCTAATAAAACTAATAACTAACTAAAACTAATAAAACTAAACTAATAACTAATAATAACTAAATTAAAAACTAAGCTAATAACTAATAATTAATAGTAATAACTAAACTAATAATTAAAATAAATAACTAAATAACTAATAACTAATAACTAATAAACTAAATAAATAATAACTAATTAATAACTAATAACTAATAACTAACTAATAACACAATAATAAAATAACTAAAACTAATAACTAATAAAACTTAACTAAACTAAATAATTAATAACTAATAATAAATAACTAAACTAAATAATAACTAAACTAATAACCTAAAATAATAATAAAACTAACAAATAACTAAATGACTAACTAACTAACTAACTAGTAATAAAATAACTAAAACTAACTAACAAAACTAATAAAACTAACTAAAAACTCATAACTAACTAAAACTAGTAACATAAAAACTAAATAATAAAACTAACTAAATAATAAATAATTAATTAATAATTAAGCCTAATAAAACTAATAAACTAATAACTAACTAATAAACTAATAATAATAAAAATAACTAAATAATAATAATAACTAATAATAACTAACTAAAAATAACTAATAAAGAACTAATAAAAATAATCACTAAACTAATAATAATAATTGATAAAATAATAAACTAATAACTAATAATAAACTAATAAAATAACTAATAAAACTAAACAAAACTACTAATAAACTAATAAACTAACTAACTAATAAAACTAACTAATAACTAATAATAATAATAAAACTAACTAAACTAACTAAAATAATAATTAATAACTAACTAATAATAATAAACTAATAACTATTAAAACTAAACTAAACTAATAACTAATAAAACTAACTAATAACTAATAACTAATAACTAATAATGAATAAAATCTAAATAACTAACTAAAACTAAATCAAAAACTAATAAAACTAATAACTAAATAACTAATTAATAATAACTAAAAACTAAACTAATAACTAATAAACTAAAACCTAAATAACTAAATAATAATTAACTAAAACCTAATAAAATAATAACCAAAACTAATAAAACTAACTAATAAATAAAACTAATAATAAAACTAATAACTAATAAAAACTAACTAAACTAATAACTAATAATAACTAATAACTAACTAATAATAATAAACTAATAACTATTAAAAACTAAACTATACTAATAACTAATAAAGCTAACTAATATCTAATAACTAATAACTAATAACGAATAAAACCTAAATAACTAACTAAAACTAAACCAAAAACAAATAAAACTAATAACTAAATAACTAATTAATTGATATAACATTCAAAATTCCCCTAGTCGAAGCATGAATCTTAAGGGCAAAGGCAAGCTGATCCCAAGTCGAAATCAATCAAGATCAAGCACCTAAAACATCGTCAGAAACTTTGGAACATGAATTAAACCTCTGAATGATCATCAAATATAGAGTATTTATAGTCAAATCGAGCGTCTCGACGAGCCGAATCTAACAAGCCTAAGATCTCACAATTTTGACCTCATTTGAGCATCCAAATGTTCAAAATACATCAAATGATCAAAAGGAATCGTCCAGGCTCAGGTGATGGGAGGAGTGGTTTGGGTTTTCCATGTATTTCTGAGGCGCCACTCCTCCAATCTATAAATAGCCCTCATTCTCCATATGAGGGGACACTTTTGGAGGCCAAGTGAAGAAGGAGAGGAGCCCAAGCAAGAAGGAGGAGAGAGCTCTGAAGCTCGAATATCCCCGACAAGATGCACCCGCGGTGTCAACCACCACTGCCGCCGCCATCACTCGCGTCAATCACCTAATCGTTCCTTTTTACGAAGTTGTTCCTATATTTCGCGAGAATTGTTCCCCATTTCCACGAAGTTCCTTGTCCATCTGCCGCCACAGCCCAACTGGTTGTTACATAAATTGTTCCTTTCTTGTATACCATCTTGTAATCCATCGGAAGATTAGACTTAGAGGCATATACATAGTGGAACATTTCTTTGGGCGGGCCGTGGTTTTCCCTCTTTTGAGGTTTTCCACGTTAAAATTTCTGAGTTCTCTCACTCTTTAAATACATGTGTGTGTCTTTGGACTAATCAACAAAGCTAAAGTAAAATTTCACTCTACCGTGGTTTTAGCATAGCGGTTTGGTCGTGGGATGTTGATTCCCATTATTTTATCTTGTATGACGACCAAGTTTCCCAACAAGATCAAAACCACCATCGAGGTGGAGCATTTCAAGCTTTTAAAGAGCGCAAGTGAAGAATGAAGATTCATCAAACTTTATTCCTTCAGATTCTGTCGGGAACTGGGGGGCAACTCTTAATCTCAGAATATTGCCCATGTTAATATGGTGAGCATCTAATCGATCACCATCCCAAGAAACAAGTCAAAGTTCCAATTATACTCATGGAAAAACAAGACCAAGGTTAAGGAGCAACTTTGGCTACAACCACAAATGGATGTTTTAATCGACCTCTTCCATAGTTAACTAGCCATGAAAGACTCTGACAAACAACCTAGGATGGGTCAAAAGGTCCTTGGTGGACTTCCTACGACCTCTTCCATACAGGTTAACGTCATCGAGCAAAGACTCTGATAAACAACCTAGGATGGGTCAAAAGATCCTTGGTGGACTTCCTACGACCTCTTCCATACAGGTTAACATCATCGAGCAAAGACTCTGACAAACAACCTAGGATAGGTCAAAGGTCCTTGGTGGACTTCCTACGACCTCTTCCATACAAGTTAACGTCATCGAGCAAAGACTCTGACAAACAACCTAGGATGGGTCAAAAGGTCCTTGGTGGACTTCCTACGACCTCTTCCATACAGGTTAACATCATCGAGTAACACTCTGACAAACAACCTAGGATAGGTCAAAAGGTCCTCGGTGGACTTCCCATGACCTCTTCCATACAGGTTAACGTCATCGGGTAACACCCTGACAAACAACCTCGGATAGGTCAAAAATTCTCAGCGGATTCAATTCGACCTCATCCATACAGTTAGCGTCGCCGGGTAACACCACGACAAACAACCTCGGATAGGTCAAAATCCTCAACGGATTCAATTCGACCTCTTCCATACAGTTAACGTCGGGTAACACTCTGACAAACAACCTCGGATGGGTCAAAATCCTCAGCGGATTTAATTCAACCTCTTCCATACAGGTTAACGTCATCGGGTAACACCCTGACAAACAACCTCGGATAGGTCAAAAATCCTTAACAAATTCAATTCGACCTCTTCCAAGCGAGTTGCCGGGTAACACCGACACAAACAACCTCGGATGGGTCAAAATTCTCAGCGGATTCAATACAACCTCTTCCATACAGGTTAACGTCATCGAGCAAAGACTCTGACAAACAACCTCGGATGGGTCAAAATCCTCAGCGAATTCAATTTAACCTCTTCCATAGTTGCGTCGGGTAACACCCACCACGACAAACAACCTCGGATAGGTCAAAATCCTCAGCAGTTCAATTGACCTCTTCCATACGGGTTAACGTCGCCGGTAACTAACACTCGACAAACAACCTCGGATGGGTCAAAATCTCGTGGATTCAATTCAACCTCTTCCATACAGTTAGCGTCGCCGGGTAACACCGACAAACAACCTCGGATAGGTCAAATATCCTCAGCGGATTCAATTCGACCTCTTCCATACAGGTTAACGTCATCGGGTAACACTCTGACAAACAACCTCGGATGGGTCAAAATCCTCAGCGGATTCAATACAACCTCTTCCACATAGGTTAACGTCATCGACCAAAGACTTTGACAAACAACCTCGGATAGGTCAAAAGGTCCTTGGTGGGCTTCTCACGGCCTCTTCCACACAGATTAACGTCATTGGATAACACTCTAACAAACAACCTCGGATGGGTCAAAAATCCTTAGCGGATTCAATTCAACCTCCTCCACACAGGTTAACGTCATCGAGTCACACTCTGACAAATAACCTCGGATAGGTCAAAAATCCTCAATGGATTCAATTCGACCTCTTCCATACAGGTTAACGTCATTGGGTAACACTCTGACAAACAACCTCGGATGGGTCAAAATCCTCAGCAGATTCAATACAACCTCTTCCACACAGGATAACATCATCAAGTCACACTCTGACAAACAACCTCGGATAGGTCAAAGATCTCCATCGGCCACCGACTACCATCGTCGGTCACTACCGCCGACCATCGCCGGCAATTTTCTCCGGTCACCACCAACGTCGCCGGTCATCCCCGCCGACTACCGACGCTAGTCGCCACCGTCGACTACCGTCTCCAATTGCCGCTGCCGACCACCCCCGTCGGCCGCCAACCATTTTAGCCAATCACGCGCCCGTACATGCGGTCACTTCGCCGACCATCACCGAATCCCACGGTCACCACCATCATCATGGTTATCTGCCGCCACCGTCATCGAGCATCTTATTCACCCCATCTCGGTGATCGCCTCCAAACCGGACGGTCACGAGGCGGTAAACGGAACCACGACGTATGTGTGGGGATTCGCCTCTAACGGTCTAACGAGGCGGTAAATCGGAACCACGGCGTATCAGTGGGCCTTGATCACCTCTAACGGGGCCGGTGAGGCGGTAAACCCACGACGTATACCGTGGGCCTTGATCGCCTCCAAATAATCCTAACTCAAGAAGA
Organism: Cymbidium sinense; assembly: GCA_021442155.1. Lineage (NCBI taxonomy): Eukaryota > Viridiplantae > Streptophyta > Magnoliopsida > Asparagales > Orchidaceae > Cymbidium > Cymbidium sinense. The sequence goes on along the minus strand of JAKCPB010002081.1, from coordinate 30,172 downwards.
AGAGGAGATGAGAAAAGTGTGCCTTTCCCTCTTACCTTAGGGGGGTTTTTATAGACCCCCATAGGGATAAAATGGTAAAAAACTGTCAAAACCCGCCAAAGCCCGAAAAGACTCTCGGTCGGCCCGTGGAGTCTGCCCTTCAGGCCGCATGTCGAACCCAGCCAGTGTGCACCAGCGCCCGCCCTCGCCGTCTTTGGCCGCCGATCCGAGACCGTGCATGTCTCGCGCTCGTCGCGTATGGCAGCGGCGTGGCCGCGTATTATGGCCGAACCCATGATGGCGCTACGGTATATTATGATGTTGCCATGGTATGAACCTGTGTGACCCCATAAACGCTGTGCCGTCGTCAGCGTGCGCTGATGCCGCAACGACCCTGACCAGACCGTTGTTTGCTCGACCGGTCGAGCGCCTTCCCCTCAGCATTCTGACCCATGCGGAGCCCCAGTGACTCCGCGACCGTTGCGGTACCTGCTCACGCCGCGCCGCCTTCATGTAGGCTTCATGCGCCCGCCGCAGGCCTGCAGACCAGCGGGGCCATGGGTCCAGGCTGAAAACTTCCATAAGTGTCCGAACAGGTCCATAACCTCAAAATATCACGCCTACGACTTTACATCTACTTCCATAATCATAATATTGTACTTTTATGAAGATTTATTCTCCCAAAATGTATGATTCATGGACCGCAAGTTTCATTAAAGAATTTGTTGTTTTCAAGTATTTGACGTATATATTTTTTAATGATCAAGATGATGCCATCCAAAAATAGGGGGGCAACTGATATAACATTCAAAATTCCCCTAGTCGAAGCATGAATCTTAAGGGCAAAGGCAAGTGATCAATCAATCAATCAAGACACGAAACATCATCGGAAACTTTGGAACATGAATTAAACCTTTGAATTATCATCAAATATAGAGTATTTATAGTCAAATCGAGCGTCTCGACGAGCCGAATCTAACAAGCCTAAGATTTCACAATTCTGACCCCATTTGAGCATCCAAATGTTCAAAATACATCAAATGATCAAAAGGAATCGTCCAGAGCCGTCCGATGGGGAGGAGTGGTTTGGGTTTTCCATGTATGTATTCTGAGGCCACTCCCAATCTATAAATAGCCCTCATTCTCCATATGAGGGGACACTTTGGAGGCCAAGTGAAGAAGGAGAGGAGCAAGCAAGAAGGAGGAGAGAGCTCAAGCTCGAAGATCCCGGCAAGATCGCACCAGGCGATTGTCAACCACCTCGGTCGGCCGTCAGATCCGACCCGTCGTCAATCACCTAATCGTTCCTTGCATTTCTGCCAGAAGTTGTTCCTATATTTACGCGAAATTGTTCCTACATTTCCACGAAGTTCTACGGTCCATCACTGTGCCTATTACAACTACATACATACATTCTTTTCTTGTATACCATCTTGTAATCCCGTTATCGAGAAGATTCTGTACTTAGAGACATATACATAGTGGAACATTTTTGCTGGGCCAGGCCCCGTGGTTTTTTCCCTCTTTTCGAGGTTTTCCACGTTAAAATTTTTGGAGTTCTCTCGCTCACTCTTTAAATACCTGTGTGTGCTGGACTAATCAACAAAGCTAAGGCGTAAAATTTCACTCTACCGAAACTGGTTTTCTAGCACGCAACATTAATAATAACTAAAAACTAAACTAATAATTAATAAACTCAAACCTAAATAACTAATAAACTAAATAACTAAATAATAATTAACTAAAACCTAATAAAATAATAACTAAAACTAATAAAACTAACTAATAAATAAAACTAATAATAAAACTAATAACTAATAAAAACTAACTAAACTAATATCTAATAATAACTAAATAACTAACTAACTAATAAAACTTATAATAATAAACTAATAAACTAAAAACTAAATAACCTAATAAAACTAACTAAAATAACCTAAGAAAACTAATAAATAATAAACAAATAACTAAATAACTAAAAAACTAATACCTAAACTAAGTATAACTAAATAACTAATAATAACTAACTAAAAACTAAATAAATTAAACTAAACTAATAATAACTAATAATAAATAACTAATAACTAATAAATAAATAACCTAATAACTGATAAAAAACTAATAACTAATAAACTTATAACTAATAAATAATAAATAATAAACTAATAAGTAAATAAAACTTACTAAACTAAACCTAATAACTAATAAAAACTAATAATAAAACTAAATAACTAAATAATAATTGATAAACTAATAAACTAACAATAAATTAATACACTAAAACTAATAACTAAACCTAATAACTAAAAAAACTAACTAACTAATAACTAAAAACTAATAAACTAATAACTAAATAATAAAATAACTAACTAATAAACTAATAACTAAACACTAAATAACCAATTAATAACTAATAAAACCTAATAAACTAAATAATAAAAATATTAAATAACTAAATAACTAACAAAAAAACTAATAACTAACTAAAACTAATAACTAATAACTAATAACTAAAGCTAATAGCTAAAACTAAATAAAAAAAACTAAACTAACTAAACTAATAACTAATAACTAAAACTAATAATAGTAATAACAGACTAAAACTAATAAAACTAATCACCAATAAAATAAAAAACAAATAAAACTAATAAAACCTAATAACTAAACTAATAATTAATAAATAACTAATAATTAAACTAATAACTAAATAACTAATAATAACTAAAATAATAATAAACTAAAAACTAAATAACAATAATAACTAATAATTGACTAAAAACTAATAACTAATAACTAATAACTAATAAAAAAACATAACTAATTTAAAAACTAGAACTAATAAACTAATAACTAAAAATAACTAAACTAACTAGTAATAATAATAATTAACTAAACAACTAAACTAATAAATAACTAATAAATAAAATAATAATAACTAAAAAATTAAACTAATAATTAAAAAAACCTAATAAATAAATAATAAAACTAAAAATTAAAACTAACAAAATTGATAAAAAACTAATAAATAAATAACTAATAACTAACTTATAATTAATAAACTAATAATACTAACTAATTATAAATAATAACTTAAAAACTAAATAAAATGAAAATAATAACTAAATAACTAATAATAATAACTAACTAATAAAATAAACTAATAATAAAATTAACTAAAACTAATTAATAATAATAACTAAAAGATAAAACTACCTAATAATAACCAATAACTAAAACTAAATAACTAAACAAAAAACTAATAATAATAAACCTAATAATACTAAACTAAATAATAATTAACTAAAAAAAATAAAATTAAATAACTAAATAACTAAAACTAATAACTAAAAAACTAAAAAACTAACTAATAACTAATAACTAATAAATAAATAACTAACTAAACTAAACCTAATAAAAAAACTAAAAAATAATATAACTAAAACTAAATAATAATAAACTAACTAACTAATAAAACTAAACTAATAAACCAACAAACTAATAAAAACTAAATAAACTAACTAAACTATTTAATTAAAAAATAATAATTAATAAATAATAACTAATAATAAATAACTAAACAAGATAAAAGCTAACTAATTAATAACTAATAATAAAAATTAAAATAAATAATAATAATAATATAAACTAACAAACTAACTAACTAATAAATAATAACTAAAATAACTAATAAACTAATAAAACTAACTAAAGTAATAACTAATAAAAAATAACTAAAATTAAAACTAACTAATAACTAATAACTAATAACTAATAATAACAACTAATAAATAACTAAATTAACTGATTAATAACTAATCTAATAAAACTAATAACTATTAATAATAAACTAATAATAACTAAACTAATAATAACTAAACTAATAAAAATAAACTAATAACTAATTAATAAGTAAACCTAAACCTAATAATAACTAAGCTAAAAATAAACTAAATAATAATAAAATAATAAAAACTAATAATAATAACTATAACTAATAAACTAACTAAGCTAAAATAATACTAATAAACTAGCTAATAATAATAAAATAGTAAATAACTAACTAAAACTAATAACTAAATAACTAATAAAACTAAACTAATAATAAATAACTAACTAATACTTAATAACTATTAAAACTATTAACTAATAAAACTAATAACTAAAAATTAATAACTAACTAAAAAACCCAACTAATAAACTAATAAAAAAATATAAAACTAAACTAACTAACTAACTAATAAAAACTAATAATAAACCTAATAAACTAATAACTAAAATAATAACAAATAAACTAAACTAAACTAATAATAATAATAATTATAATAATAATAGTAATAACTAAAACTAATAAAAATTAAATAATAACTAATAATAAACTAATAAAACTAATAACTAATAATAACCTAAACTAAAAAACTAATAAACTATTAACTAAATAATAACTAATAAAACTAAAACTAACTAAATAATAAATAACTTATAAATAAACTAAATAATTAATAAACTAATAATAACTAAACTAATAACTAATAAACTAAACTAATAACCTAAAAAATAATAATCAAAATAACTAATAATAACTAAGCTAATAACTAATAAACTAATAACCTAATAAAAATAATAAAACTAATAATAACTAATAACTAAAACTAACTAACAACTAATAAAACCTAATAATATAGTAATAATAGAAAATAATAACTAAAATAAAGAAACTAAAAAACTAATAAACTATACTAACAAAACTAATAACTAATAATTATAAAAATAAACTAAACTAACTAATTAATTAACTAACTAATAATAACTAATAATAATAAACTAAATAACTAAAATAATAGTAATAAAAATACTAATAAAACTAATAAATTAATAAACTAATAAAATAAAACTAACAATAATAATAGCTAAACTAAATAACTAATAAAACTAACTAATAATAATAAACTAATAAAAACTAATAACTAATAACTAATAATAAGACTAAAAACTAACTAATAATAATAACTAATAACTAAAGCTAATAAAATTAATAAAATAATATTTAATAATAAAACTAACTAAACTAACTAAACTAATAATAAAACTAATAATAACTTAATAAAAACTAATAAAAACTAATCACTAAACTAAACTAACTAAATAAATTAATAAATAAAACTAATAATAATAATAACTAAAATTAAACTAACAAAAACTAATAAACTAAATAAATAATAAAAACTTGATAAAAACTAATAACTAATAACTAATAATAAATAACTAAACTAAACCTAAAAGCTAAACTGAGTAACTAATAACTAACTAATAAAAACTAATAAACTAATAACTAATAAACTAATAATTAAACCTAATAACCTAATAAATCTAACTAAAACTAGTAAAACAAACTAATAAAATAACCTAACTAATAAACTAAAAAAACTAACTCACTAAATAATAACAAAAAACTAAAACTAAAACTAATTAACTAATAACTAACTAAACTAAAAAACTAACTAACTAAATTAAAAAAACTAAAACTAATAACTAACTAATTACTAGATAAACTAAGTAATAACTAATAACTAATAAACTAAAACTACCTAATAACTAACTAAATAAAACAAATAAAAATAATAATAATAATAACTAATGACTAAATTAAACTTAATAATTAAACTAGAAAAACTAATTAACTAATAATAATTAAGCTTAATAACTAATAGATAACTAAACTTAATAATAAACTAGTATAAACCAACTAAAGTAATAATAATAACTAAATAAAATTAATAAAACTAATAAAACTAAAAACTAAAGATTAATAAAGTAGTAATAAAACTAATAATTAAACTAATACTAATAATAACTAATAAACTAATAACTAACTAATCTAATAAACAAATCTAAACCTAAAACTAAAATAATAACCTAATAAACAAATAACTAACATAATAAACTAATAATAACAAAACTAATAATAAACTAATAAGACTAAATAACTAAATAACTAATAATAAACATAAACTAATAAACCAATAACTAAAATAAAAATAACTATTAAGACCACAAAAACTAGAAACTAATAAACTAATAAACTAATAATAATTAATAAATTAGCTAATAAAACTAACTAACCAAATAATAACTAACTAAACTAATAATTAAAATTAACTAATAACCTAAACAAATAACTAAAAACTAACTAAGTAATAATTACTAATAAATAATAATGAAATAATAAATAACTAAACTAATAATAACTAACTTAATAACTGATAATAATAACTAAAATAACTAAACTAAAATTAAAATATAAAATAAAAAATACTAAATAAAACTAAAAAACTAATAACTAATAGCTAATTAACTAACTAACAATAATATAAAAATAAAACTAAACATAAACTAATAAATTAAAACCTAATAACTAAAATAAAACTAATAACTTTTAAGACCAAAAAAATTTAAAACTAATAAACAAATAAACTAATAAAAACTAAACTAACTATAATACTAACTATCTAACTAATAAACCAATAACTAAATGATAATACTAATAAATAACTAATAATAATAACAATAATTAACTAATAACTAATAATTAAATGAAAACTAATAAACTAAAAAAACTAATATAATAAATAAAAAACCAAACTAATAAACTAAACTAATAACTAAACTAACTAATAATAATTAAACTAATAAACTGATAATAAAATAAAAACTAAATAAACTAAAAACTAATAACTAAACTAAAAAAACTAATAATAATAATAACTAATAAATAACTAATAATAAACTAATAATAATAACTAATTATTAAAACTAAAAACTAATAAACTAATAACTAAAAATAAAAACTAATAAAACTAATAACTAAAAAACTAATAAACCTAAACTTAAAATTAATAAACTAATAATAATAATAAACTAAACTAAAAAATAAAAACTAATAATAAAATAAATAGCTAATAGCTAACAAATAACTAAACTAACTAATAAAACTAATAATATAATAAATAATAAAATTAAAAAGATAATAAAAACTAACTAATATAACTAATAACTAACTAACTAATAAAACTAATAATAATAACTAGTAACTAATATAATATAATAACTAACTAATAAAACTAAAACTAATACTAACTAATAAAAAATAACTCTTAATAATACTAATAAACTAATAAACTAATAAATAAATAAATAACTAACTAATAATAATAATAAACTAATAACTAAAACTAATAAATATAATAATAAACTAATAAACTAAAAAATAATTTCTAATAAAAAAATTCATACTAATAAATAATAACTAATAAAATAACTAAAACTAATAAAACTTAATAACTAATAAATAAAATAAATAAATAAAAATTAATAATAAACTAACTAATACTAATAATAATAATTAAGTAATATTATCTTAATAATAAAAATAACAAATAAATTAATAATAACTAAAGAATAATTAAAACTAATAATAAAATGACTAATAGTAATAATAATAATAAACTAAATAATTAAATAATTAACTAATAATAAACTAAAACTAATAAACTAATAACTACTAAAAACTAATAAAACTAATAAAATTTAATAAATCTACCTACTAAAACTAATATAATAATAATAAATAATAATAATAATAAACTAAACTAAAACTAAAATAATAAAATAACTAATACCTAACTAATAACTGAACTAATTAATAAAACTAATATAAAATAATAATAACTAATAACTAATAAAACTAACTAAAAAAACTAATAAAAATTAAAACCAATTATAAAAACTAACTAATAATAACTAACTAAACTAATATAACTAATAAACTAAACTAATAACTAACTAATAAAACTAATAACTACTAATAACTAATAATAAACTAAAAAACTAATAACTAATTAATATAAATAACTAGCTAATAATATCCCATTAATAAATCAAAAACTAGCTAAAACTAATAACCAATAACTAATAAATAATAATAATAAAAATAATAAACTAAAAAATAATAAACTAATAAACTAAATTCATAACTAATAAATAATAAATAATAAAAATAACTAAACTAAATAACTAAAAAAACTTAACAACTAAACTAATAAACTAATAAATAAATAATTAATAATAAAACTAACTAATAACTGACTAATAATAATAAATAAAACTATTATCTACTAACTAATAATAAAAATAATAAATAAATTAATAACTAATAACTAAAAGACTAAATAAAACTAATAATAATAAATAATTAATAACTAATAAAGCTAATAATAATAACTATATAATTAACTAAATAATTAATTAAAAACTAATAAAACTAAATTAATAATTAAACTAACTAAACTAATAACTAATAAACCTAAAAACTAATAATAACAAACTAATAACTACAATAACTAACTAATAACTAAAAAGACTAACTAATAATAAAAATTAATAACTAAATTAATAATAACTAAACTAATAATTACTAAAAACTAGTTAAATAACTAAACTAATAATAACTAATAACTAAAAAACTAAACTAATAAAACTAACAAATAATAGATAAATTAAAACTAATAATAATAAAACTAATGAAAAAACTAATAATAACTAAAAACTAATTAAACTAAATAACTAAATAACCAAAATAATAATAAATAATAAACTAACTAATAACTAAACTAATAATAATAACTAAAATAACTATACTAAATAACTAATAATAACTAATATAACTAATAATTAAACAAATAAAACTAATAACTAAATAACTAAATAATAACTAAAACCAATAAACTAAACTAATAAATAAATAAACTAATAAACTAATAAACTAACTAACTAACTAACTAATAAAACTAATAAAAACTAAAAACTAATAATAATAATGATAATAATAATTAATAAAACTAACTATAAGAACTAACTAATAACTAATAAACTAATAAACTAATTAATAAAAAAATAATAATAATAATAATAAAAAATAACTAAAATATAATAATAAATAAACTAAAAACTAACTAAACTAATAATACTAAAATAATAAAACTAAAACTAACTAATAATTAAACCAAAAACCTAAATAATAATAAACTAAATAAATAACTAATAACTAAACAAACTAATAATTAATAATATAACTAATAAATTAATTAATAAATAATAATAATAATAAAACTAAAACTAAATAATAAAAACTATTAACTACCTAATAAACTAAATTAATAATAACAACTAATAACTAAAACTAACTAATAAAATAATTAATAAACTAATAATAAACTAAAAAGTAATAACTAAAAAACTAAACTAACTAATAATTATAAAATAATAACTAATAAAACTAAACTAATAACTAATAATAACTAATAACTAAAATGAACAACTAATAATAATAACTAACTAAACTAATAATCAATAATAACTAATAAACTAATAATAACTAAAAAAACTAAAAAATTAATAACTAATAAAATAAAAACTAATAATAATAATAACTATAATAACTAACTAATAACTAAATAACTAATAACTAATAACTAACTCATAATAACTAATAATTAAAACTAATAATAGCTAATAAAAACTAATAACTAACTAAATAAATAAATAAATAATAATAAAACTAATAACTAAAAAAATTAATAACTAATAAGATTGATAATAGTAACTAATAATAATAATAATAACTAAACTAAACTAAAAATAATAATAATAACTAATAATAAATAACTATAACTAATAAATAACTAATAATACTAACAACTAGTAATAATAACTAATAATAATAGTAATAACTAAATATAATAAAAAAAAATAATAATAATAATAATAACTAAACTAATAATAACTAAGTAACTAAACTAATAATTTATAATTAGCTAACTAATAATAAAAACTAGCTAAAAATTAATAATAATAACTTAATATAAACTAAACTAATAACTAATAATTAATAAACTAATAAAACTAACTAATAATAAAACTAATAATAATGGCTTAAAAATAATAATAACCTAATAAATATAACTAATAATAATAATAATAAATTAAACTAAAACTAAAACCTAACTAATAATAATAAACTATAGTAAATAAAAACCAAACTAATGACTATAGTAATAAAATAATAACTAATAAAAACTAAAAACTTAAACTAATAATCTACTAACTAATAATAAATAACTAATAAACTAAACCAAAAATCTAATAGCATATAAAACTAATAACTAACTAATAGCTAAACTAATAACCTAAACTACTTAAAAATTAATAAAAAATAATAGATAACTAATAATAAAAACTAATAAATAAATTAATAATAATTAATAATATTAAAAATAACTAATAATAACCTAATAATAATAAATCTAAAATAATAAAACTAAAAAACTAATGAAAATAATAGAATAAACTAATAAAACTAATAATTAATAAACTAATAAAAACTAAACCGTATAATAAACTAACCTAACTAAATAAAAACTAACTAATATAATAAAAACTAACTAACTACTAATAATAATAATAATAATAATAAACTCTTAAATAAAACTAACTAAGAAATCTGATAACTAAATAATAACTAAAACTAACTAAATAAAACTAAAATAACTAATAAATAATAATAATAACAAAAATTAAAATTAAAAACTAATTAATAATAAACTAATAAAACCTAAATAAAATAAATAACTAATAACAAAATAATAATAAAACCTAATAACCAAATAATAATAATAATAATAAAAACCAAAAAAACTAAATTATAAACTAACTAATAAAACTAATAAAAACTAATAAATTAATAAACTAATAATTAATAAAACCTAATAACTAAACTAATAACTAATAAAACTAATAATAATAAACTAACTAACCAATAAATAATAATTAAATAATAAAAACCCAAAATTAAAACTAATAACTAAACTAAAAACTAACTAATAATAGTAAAATAAACAATAAACTAAACTAATAACTATAATAATAATAATAATAAAAATAATAAACTTATATAAACTGATAACTAATAATGACTAACTAAAAAACTAATAAACTAACTAATAAACTAATAAACTAACTAAAACTAACAAATAAATAACTAATAATAATAATAACAAAACTAAATGTGACTAACTAAAGTAATGGCTATTAAATAATAAAACCTAAAATCTAAAACATAAACTAAATTATAAACCTATAAACTTAAAACTAATAATAACTAATAATAATTAAATAACTAATAATAAAACCTAAATAATAACTAAACTAACTAATAATAAAACTAACTAATTAATAACTAACTAATAAAAACTAATAATAATTAATAACTAATAAAAACTAAATAAAACTAAAAAAGTAAAACTAATAAAACCAATAAAAACTAAACTAATAAAACTAATAAAATTAATAAACTAATAACTAAAAAATAATAACTAAAACTAAATAAACTAACTAAAAAACTAGCTAAACTAAACTAATAACTAATAACTAATAAATTAACAAATAACCAACTAAATCGACAAATAACTAATAATAACTAATAAAACTTAATAAACAAAAACTAACTAACTAATAATATCTAAAACTAATAAATAATAATAATAATAATAATAATAATATTATAATAATAATAATAATAATAATAATAATAATAATAGTAATAAAACTAACTAAATCTAACTAATAACTAAACTTAATAATAACTAATGGCTAATAAACTAATAAATAAAAACTAATAACGAAATAAAAACCTAATAACTAAACTAATAATAAAACTAAATAACTAATAACCTAAAAAAACTAAACTAATAACTAACTAAAACTAACTAAAACTAAAACATTAATAATAAAATAAATAATAATACTAATGGCTAAAATAATAACTAACTAATAACTATAAATCTAATAATTAATAATAAAACTAATAATAATAGCTAATAAATAACTAAACTAATAACTAATAACAAATAAAACCTAATAATTATACTAATAATAACTTATAACTAATAACTAAATAACTAAACTAATAACTAATGATAATAAACAAATAACTAGAAATAATAAATAAAAACTAACTAACTTACAGTAACTAACTAAAACTAATAACTAATAAACTAACTAATTAATATTAACTAGCTAATAATTAAACTAATAATTAATAATAAACTAATAGTAATAACTAAAATAATAAACTAATTAAATAAAACTAAAAGGCTAATAACTAATAACTAACTAAAACTAAATACTAAGTAATGGTAATAATAAAATATAATATTAACTAATAACTAATAAATAACTAAACTACCTAACTAATAATAATACTAACTAATAACTAATGAAGCCTAATACTAAACTAATAGCTATAATAAACAAAACTAATAACTAATTAATAATAATAATAGCTAACTAATGATTAATAATAAATTAAACTAATAACTAAATAATAACTAAAACTAATAACTAAACTATAATGTAAACTTAATAAAACTAATAAACTAATAAACTAATAATTTAATAATAACTAAAACTAAAAACTAATAATAATAAACTAAATTACTAGACTAATAAGCATAAAACTAATAAATAAAGACTAAATAAAAAAGACTATAACTCGAAACAAATAACCTAAACTAATAATAATAAGATAATAAAACTAACTAATAATTCTTAAAGAAAAAAAATGAATAAAAACCTATAAACTAACTAATAATTAGACAATGCCTGTAAACTGCTGACTAACTAAAAGGCTAATAATAGATTAAAATAATGATTAATAAAAAAACTAAACTAATAACTAAAGACTAATAATAAGACTAAAGAATAATAATGATGGCTAAAATGGTAATAATAATAAAACTAATAAAATAAAATAAAATAATGACTAATAATAGTAATATTAATAAATAGTAATAACTAAAGATAATGACAACTAATGAGCCTAATAACTAAACTAATAACTATAAATAAGCTAATAAAACTAATAATAGTAGACTAATAAATAATAACTAACTAAATAACTAATATAAATAAAAGACTTAAAACTAAACATAATGATTAATAAAATAATAAAACAAATAAACTATTAAAAATAAAAATAATAACTAAACTAATAATTAAACTAACTTAATAACTAATAATAAAGTAACTAAACTAAAATAATAACTAATAATAATAAACTAAAAATAATAATAATGGTAATAAATAATGATAATAATAACTAACTAATAAATAACTAGAATGGTAATAATAACTATAAATAATATAATAATAAAATAAACTAATAATAAACTAAAACTAAGTAAAATAAATTAACTAAAACTAATAAAAGTAATAAACTAATAACTAACTTCTAATAAGTAAATAAGTAAACTAATGAAACTAGGAAAAAATTAAACTATAATAACTAAAACTACTAAGCTAAAACTAATAAACTTAAAAAACTAACTAAACTAATAACTAAACCTAAAATAATAATAATAGCTAACTAATGGCTAAACTAAATAAACTAATAAATTAAGATGTTAACTAAGACTAATAACTGCTAATAAACTAATAACTAACTATACAATAATAATAATAATAATAATAATGGAATAGCGATAATAATAACCAACTAATAATAAAATAAAAAATGAACAAAACCAAATAAAAATAATAAATTAACTAAGCTAAAACTTATAAACTAACTAACTAATAAACTAATAAACTAATGATAATACCCAGCCTAACTAATAACTAACTAATAGGCTAAAATACTAATATAACTAAACTAATAAAACTAAAATAACTAACTAAAGTAATAAATACTAATAATTAACTAATAAAATAAACTAATAATAATAACAATACTATGAGCCTGTTAAAGATTAAACTAAATTAAAACAAACTAATTAATAAGATAATAAACTAAAAAAACTAATAAATAATAATAATAACTAAAACTAATAATAACTAACTAAACTAATAATAATAAAACTAAGACTAATTTAACTAATAATAAACTAATTAACTAATAATATAAGTAATAATAAACTAATAAACTAATAGTAATAAAACTAATAAATTAAACTACTTAAAACTAAACCCAATTAATAATTAAAATAAACTAATAAAATTAACTAAAATAATAGCTAAAATAAAATAAATAATAACTAATAACTAAATACTAATAACTAAAATCTAAACTAACTAAGACTAATAAACTGACCAATGATATATAAAAAGAAATAATAATAATGGCTAATAACTAACTAATAAAACTAATAACTAAACTAAAAGTAATAGTAATAGAATATTAAAGTATCTAAAGATACAAAATAACTAAACTAATAACTAATAAAGAAAAACTCATAAAATAACTATAAGACTAATAATAATAATAACTAAACTAATGACTAATAATATAACTAATAAATAATAAAACTAATAATAATTAATTAAAGATAAAATAATAAAACTAAAATAAAGACTAATAAACTGTTAAAAACTACTAATAAGACTATAAAACCAAAACTAATAAACTAAATGACTAATAATTAAAACTACTAATAATTAAAACAATAATAAATAAATAACTAACTAATAATATAACTCAATAACCAACTAAAAATTCTAACTAATACTAGGCTAATAAACTAATAAATAATAATAAACTAGGCCTAATAATAATACTAAACTAATAATAAATAACTATAACTAAATGATTTATAAGATCTAATACTAATGAGTAATAAACTAGTACTAATACTAAATAATATTGGCCTAACTACTATAAAAACTAAATAACAAAACTAATAATATAATAAATAACTAAAACTAATAGAGCTATAACTAAACTAACTAATAACTAATGGATAAAACTAAAATAGCTAAAACTATAATGACTAATAATAACTAATAATAAATCTAATAACTAAAATAACTTAAAAAAAACCAGTAAAACTAAATGACTAATAAAACTAATAAAACTAAATAACTAAACTAATAACTAAGTAATAATAAAATAAAACTAACTAATAATTAATAATAATTCTTAATAACTAATAATGACTAATAACTATAATAAAGACTAACTAATAATGAATTAATAAAAATAAAACTAATAATTAATAATATCTAAATAATAATAAACTAATAACTAATAATAAAATAATAAACTAACTAATAAAATAATAAACTAACTAACAACTAAAACTAACTAATAATAAAATAACTAATAATAACTAATAATAATAACTAAACTAACTAACTAATAACTAAAATAATAATAAAAACTAATAAAAAATTAATAACCAAAATTAACTAATAATACTAATAACTAAACAAAATATATAAACTAATAACTATAATAATAAACTAATAAACTAAAATAAACTACTAAAACTAAAACTAAAAAATACTAATAATAAAACAATAACTAAACTAAAACTAATAAAATTAATAATAACTAAAACTAACTAATATAAACTAATAACTAATAAAATAAAATAACTAATAATAACTAACTATAATACTAATAAATAAATAACTAATACTAGTAAAATAGTAAAATAACTAATTAATAAAACTAATAATAACTAAATAATACTAATAAATAACCAACTAATAACTAAACTAATAAATAAACTAAAATAAACTAATAAAACTAAAATAATAATATACTAAAACTAATAAACTAAAAATAGCTAAACTAAATAAAACTAATAAACTAATATAATAACTAACTAATAAAATAAAATAATAAACTAACTAAACTAACTAATAAACTAATAAATGACAAATAAGCCTAATACTGCAATAAATGAATAATAAAGGCTAAAAAAACTAATAATAAAACTGAAGTACTAATAAAGATTAAAAGTAATAAAATAGAAACTAATGAAGCTAATAAACTAATTAAAACTAAAGTAATGGCTAATAACTAAACTACTAAATAATGGCTAATAATAGTAAATAATTAAAATATTAACTAATAGAATAATAAACTAATGGGTATTGATAACTAACTAACTAAATAAATAAGACTAATAATAACTAAGCAAAACTAAAATTAATAATAATAATAATAATAAATAAAATAAACTAGTAATAAAAGAAGACTAAGTGATGATTAACTAAAGAGTAAAGTAATAAATGAATAACTAAATAGCTAAAAGTAAATAGGTAATGTAGAATGAAGCTAGGAAAGGATTAACTATATTTAATCTAATAAGGCAACTAATAAAAACTAAAATAGGCTTAAACAACTAAACTAATAACTAACTAGAATAATAATAACTAATGAAACTAACTAAAATAAACTAATAGATTAAATTGATGTTAGCTAAAGACTAATGAAAGCAATTAATAGAGCAATAAAACTAACTAATAATAATAATAATAATAATAAAATAACTAAATAACTAAACTAATAAAATTAAATAATAACTAACTAATAAACTAATATAAACTAATAACTAATAATAATAACTAAAAATAATAATAATAAATAAAACTAAATACCAATAAAACCAACTACAACTAATAAAAATAAATAATAACTAATAACTACCTAAAACTAATAACTAATAATAATAATAATAAATAAACTAATAACTAATAAAAACTAAAACTAAGTAAATAAATTAACTAAAACTAATAAAACTAATAAACTAATAACTAACTAAAACTAATAAGTAATAAGTAATAACTAATGAAACTAGGAAAAAATTAAACCTATAACTAATAAACTAAAAAACTAACTAACTAAAACTAATAAACTTAAAAAACTAACTAAACTAATAACTAAACCTAAAACTAATAATAATAAACTAACTAACTAATAACTAAATAAATAAATAAATTAAAATTGATATTAACTAAAACTAATAACTAACTAATAACTAACTAATAAACTAACTAACTAATAATAATAATAATAATAATAATAATAAGAATAACGATAATAATAACCAACTAATAATAAATAAAAAAATGAACAAAACCAAATAAAATAATAAATTAATAACTAAACTAAAACTTATAAACTAACTAACTAATAAAACTAATAAACTAATAACTAATAACTAAACCTAAACTAATAACTAACTAATAAACTAAAAAATACTAATAACTAAACTAATAACTAATAAAACTAAAATAACTAACTAAACTAATAAAACTAATAATAACTTAATTAATAACTAAACTAAACTAATAATAACTAATAACTAATAATAACTAACCAATAACTAATAGCAAACCTATTAAAAATTAAACTAAAAATTAAAACAAACTAATTAATAAAATAATAAAACTAAAAAAACTAACTAATAATAATAATAATAAACTAAACTAATAACTAACTAACTAAACTAACTAATAATAATAAAACTAAAACTAATTAACTAATAATAATAACTAATTAACTAATAAAAATATAAATAATAATAAACTAATAAACTAATAAACTAATAAAACTAATAAATTAAAAACTAACTACTAAAACCTAAACCAATAACTAATAATTAAATAAAACTAATAAAATTAACTAAAAATAATAACTAAATAAAATAAATAATAAACTAAAATAACTAAATAACTAATAAACTAAAATCTAAACTAAACTAAAACTAATAAACCTAACAACCAATAATAAATATAAAAATAATAATAATAACTAAATAACTAACTAACTAAATTAATAAACCTAATAACTAAAACTAAACTAAAAGTAATAATAATAACTAATAATAAAAACTATCTAAAAACTAATACAAAAATAACTAAACTAATAACTAATAAAACTCACTAATAATAACTAAAACTATAAAACTAACTAATAATAATAACTAATAACTAAACTAATAAACTAATAATAATAACTAATAAAATAACTAATAACTAATAATAAATTAATTAAAATAAAAAAAATAATAACTAAAACTAAATAACAAACTAATAAACCTTATAACTATTAAACAAAAACTAACTAAACTAATAAAACTATAAAAACCAAAAAAACTAATAAACTAAATAAACTAATAATTAAAACTAAACTAATAAATTAAAAAACTAATCACTAATAATAACTAATAATAACTAACTAATAAAACTAGCTAACTAATAACAAACCAACTAAAAATTCTAACTAATAAACCTAAACTAATAACTAACTAATAAAATAATAAATAAACTAAACCTAATAATAATAACTAAAAACTAATAATAAATAAACTAATAACTAACTAAAAACTAATTTATAAAATCTAATAAACTACTAATAGTAATATAACTAGTAAGTAATAAATAACTAATATAAATAACAACTAAACTACTAAAACTAATAATAACAATAACTAATAATATAATAAATTAACTAAACTTAAACTAATACTAATAAAACTAATAAAATAATAACTAAATGAATAATAAAATGATAAAACTAATAAACTAATAAAACTAATAATAATAATAATAAAATAATAACTAGTATAAACCAATAACTAATAAAAATAACTAACTACTAAAACTAAATAACTAAACTAATAAACTAATAATAATAAATAAAAACTAATTAATAATTAATAATAATTATAACTAATAATAACTAATAACTAATAAAACTAACTAACTAATAATTAATAAAAAAAATAATAAAACTAATAAAATTAATAAATATCTAAACTAATAACTAAACCTAAACGAATAAAACTAATAATAAAAAACTAATAAACTAATAAACTAAACCTAATAATAACTAATAAAAACTAATAACTAATAATAAAAAAATAACTAATAATAACTAATAATAATAACTAAAAACTAACTAACTAATAAAACTAAACTAATAAACTAAAAAACTAATAACTAAAAATTAGTAAACAAAATTAACTAATAATAACTAATTAAACCTAAACAAATAACTAAACTAAATAACTAAACTAATAACTAACTAAAATAAACTAAACTAATAACTAACTAAAAACTAAACTAAAACTAATAACTAATAATAACTAATAATAACTAAATAAAATCTAAACAACTAATAACTAATAAAACTAATAAATAAAGAATTAATAATCAATAATTAAACTAATAAAAACTAATATACTAAACTAAATAATAATAACTAATAACTAACTAATAAAACTAATAAAACTAATAACTAATAAAATTAATAACTAATAATAACTAACTAATAAAACTAACTAACTAATAAATAACTAGAAACTAATAACTAATAACTAATAAACTAATAAAATAATTAATAAATAACTAAATTAATAAAAAGCTAATAACTAATAATAACTAAAAGTAACTAACTAACTAATAAAAATAAATAAACTAACTAATTTTTAAATAAAACTAATAACTAACTAATAAAACTAATAACTAAATAACTAATAAAACTAAATAAATTAATAATTAATTAATAACTAACCAATAACTAATAATGACTAAACTAAAACCTAATAAAACTAATAACTAATAACTAAACCTAAAATTAAAACTAATAAACTTAATAATAAAACTAATAACTAACTAATAAACTAAAACTAATAAACTAACTAAACTAACTAATACTAAACTAATAACTAATAAATAAACTAATACCTAATAAATGAATAATAAAGCTAAAAACTAACTAATAATAAAACCTAATAACTAATAAATTAAATAACTAAAAACTAATAAACTAAACTAATAAACTAATAAACTAAAACTAAATAAATAATAGCTAATAACTAAACCTAAACCAAAAACTAATAATAATCAATTAACTAACAAAAAACTAATAACAAAACTAAAAAATATACTAACTAATAAAAATAATAAATTAATAAATAATAAAAATAAAAAACTAATAATAAAACTAAACCTAATAAACTAATAAACTAATAATAATAACTAATAACTAATAATAATTAATAATAATAACTAACTAATAACTAATAATAATAATAACTAAATTAATAACTAATAATAACTAACAAATAACTAAAACTAATAACAAATAATAAACTAATAATAAAATTAATAATAATAACAAATAAAACTAACTAAACTAAACTAAAAAACCTAATAACTAAAAACCTAAATTAATAATAACTAATAACTAAACTAATAACTATACTAAATAACTAAACTAATAAGAACTAAAAACTAAACTAACAAAACAAAACTAATAATAACTAAACTAATAATAGTTAAAAACTAATAACTAACTAAATAATAAAAAAACAAATAAATAAATAATAACCAATAACCAATAATTAATAACTAAAAACTAATAATAATAATAAACTAATAAAACTAATAACTAATTAATAACTAAAGCGAAATAACTAACTAATAACTAATAATTAATAAAAACTAATAATATAATAATAACTAATAAACAAAACTAATAGCTAATTAATAACTAAACAAAACTAAAATAATAACTAAACTAATAACTAATAATAAATAATAACTAAACTAAATAACTAAAACTAATAATAACTAATAATTACTAAACTAAAACTAATAAAGATAATAAAAAATTAACTAAATAATAATAAACTAACTAAAACTAAACCAACAAACAAAGAATAAAAAAACTAAAGCTAATAAACTAATAAACTAATAACTAATAATAACTGAATTAATAAACTAATAAACTAATAACTAATAACTAATTAAAACTAATAAGAAAATAAACTAATTAATAATTACTAAGTAATAATAACTAATAACTAATAATAATTAACTAATAATATTAAAAACTAACTAATAACTAATAAACTAATAAAATAAATAATTAATAGTTAATAACTAATAAACTAAATAAAACTAAAATAAAATAATAATAAATAAAAATAACAAACTAATAAACTAACTAATAATAATAATAATAATAATAATAATAATAATAATAATAATAAAACTAATAATAATAAACTAATATAAACTAATAAACTAATAACTAACTAATAATAACTAATAAAACTAATAAACTAACAAACTAATAATAATAAAAAATAAAACTAAATAACTAAAAATAATGGCAATTAACTAATAAAAATCTAAACTAATAAACTAAACTAATAAAACTAAAATAACTAAAATAATAATAATAACTAATAATAATAACTAACTAATAAAACTAATAACTAAAAAGTAAAACTAACTAAATAACAAACTAATAACTAAAAAAATAATAACTAAACTAATAACTAACTAATAACTAAAAAACTAATAACTAACTAAATAACTAACTAATAATAAAACTAACTAATAATAAACTAATAACTAATAACTAAACAAATAAATTAATAACTAAAAACTAAACTAAACTAACTAAAACTAATAATAATAAACTAACTAAAATAACCTAATAAAACTAAACTAATGATAACTAACTAATAAACTAAAAACTAATAAACTAACTATAAATAAATAAACTAAACTAATAAACTAATAACAAATAACTAAAAAACTAATAGTAATAGTAAAACTCAACTAATAATAACTAAACAAATAAAAACTAAAAAACTAAACTAACTAACTAAAAACTAATAACTAAATTAACTAATAGCTAAAAAAATTAATAAAACTAACTAAAAATTATAAAACTAAACTAAAAATTAACTAATAATAACTAAACTAATAGCTAAACTAATAACTAACTAATAATAACTAATAATAAACTAACTAAAATAATAACAAATAAAATAATTAATAATTAAAAATAATAAACTAATAAGCACTAATAAACAAACTAACTAAAATTAAGCTAACTAACTAATAACTAATAACTAATAATAATAAAAGTAATAATAAAGCTAAATTAAAAAGTATAATTAATAACCAATAATTAATAACTAATAAACTAAACTAAACTAATAAAACTACCTAACTAATAAATAAATAAATAAACTAATAAACTAATAAACTAATAACTAATAACTAAATAATAACTAACTAAACTAATAAAACTAACTAATAAATAATAAACTAATAAACTAAATAACTAAATAATAATAAAATAACTAACTAAAACTAATAACTAAGTTAATAACTAATAATAAGTAATAACTATAAAAAGCTAAACTAATAAACTAAACTAATAACTAATAGATAATAAATAATAAAACAAAAACTAATAACTAATAATAATAAATAACCTAAACTAAATATCTAATAATAATAACTAATAACTAATAAACTAATAAACTAATAAACTAATAAAATAACTTAACTAACTTAACTAAATTAAAAAACTAATAATAAAATAAAACTAATAATTACTAAACTAATAACTAAAATAAACTAAACTAATAACTAATAATAAAATTTAAACTAATAATAAACAAAACTAATAACTAACTTAAACTAAAATAAAAACTAAATAACTAACTAAACTAAAAAACTAATAAAACCTAATAAACTAATAACTAATAATAATAATAATAATAATAACTAATAATAATAATAACTAAAAACTAAAACTGAACTAATAATTAATAAGTTGCTAAAATAATAACTAAACTAACTAATAATAACTGACTAATAACTAACTAAATAAATAAATAAAATAATAAACTAATAATAAAACTAATAATAATAATAACTAATAAAAACTAAACTAATAACTAATAATAAATAACCAACTAAAACTAATAATAATAACTAATAAAATTAACTAATAACTAAACTAATAAACTAATAACTAATAACTAAAACTAATAACTAACTAATAAAACTAAATAAATAAGTAATAATAACTAACTAGCTAATAAACTAATAAAAATGAATAAGTAATAATAAAACTAATAATAATAACCAACTAAAAAAACTAAACTAATAACTAATAACGAAACTAGTAAACTAATAACTAAATAATAAAACTAAAACCTAATAATAACTAAAAAAACTAAACTAATAAACTAACAAACTAATAAAAACCTAATAACTAAATTAATTAAATAAATAATAATAATAAACAAATAACTAATAAAAACCTAATAACTAAAACTAATAAATAATATACTAACTAATAATAATAATAAACTATCTAAACTAATAATTAAAAACTAAACTAATAATAATAAAACTAAAACTAAAAACTAAATAACTATATAACTAATTAATAACTAATAAATAAAATAACTAACTAATAACTTAATAATAATAATAATAACTAAACTAATAACTAAAATAAAACTAATAATACTAATAATAACCTGAACTAATAAAACTAATAATAATAAACTAATAACTAAACTAATAACTAATAAAACTAATAAACTAATAATAATAATAAACTAATAACTAAAAAATAACTTAACTAATAATAATAAATCTAAATAAATAAAATAACTAATAACTAATAATAACTAAACTAATAATAATAAACTAAAACCTAAAAACTAATAACTAATACTAATAAAACTAAAATATAAATAAACTAATAACTAACTAATAAAACTAACTAATAAACTAAAACTTATAATTAAACTAAAAGCTAAACCTAAACTAATAATAATAATAAAACTAATAATAACTATTAACCAAAACTTATAATAAACTAATAACTAATAATAAAATTAATAACTAAACTAATAACTAACTAAACTAAAACCTAAAAACTAAATAATAAAACTAAAATAACTAAACTAATAACTAATAAGTAATAACTAAATAATAACCAATAATAAATAATAACTAACTAACTAATAAAAAATTAATAACTAATCATAACTAAGTAAAACTAAACTAGAAGCTAATAATAATAACTAAATAAAATTAATAACTAATAATTAAACTAATAACTAATAAAAAAACTAATAAGCTAACTAACTAATAAAATTAATAAACTTACTAACTATAATAAACCAATAAACTAACTAACTAATAACTAATAAAAACTAATGACTAACTAAAAAGCTAATAAAACTAATAACTAATAATAATAATAACTAATAACTAACTAAAAACTAATAATAATAAATAATAAATAATAAAACTAATAATAAACTAATAAACTAATAAACTAATAACTAATAATTATAATTTACTAATAAATAACTAATAAAACTATAATAACTAAATAACTAAATTAATAATAAAGTAATAACTAATAACTAAATAAATAACAAAATAAATAACTAATAAAACTAAAAACTAACTAAATAATAAAACTAATCTAATAAACTAACAAATAAAACTAAAAAACTAAATTAAACTAATAAACTAATAAACTAATAACTAATAACTAATAACTATAATAACTATAATAAAAAAACTAAACTAACTAATAACTAATAATAAAAGTAAACTAACTAATAACTAATTACTAAACTAAAACTAAATAAACTAAATAATAACTAAACTAATAACTAACAAGTAACTAAAACTAAAAAACTAATAAACTTATAAACTAATAACTAATAAAAACTAATAAAACTAACAAATAATAGCTAATAATAATGTAATAACTAAACTAAAAACTAAACCTAATAACTAATAAACCTAATAATAACTAATAACTAACTATAAATAAATAAAACTAACTAAAATAAATTAATAAACTAAATAACTAATAACTAAAATAAAAACTAAACTAATAACTAATTAAACTAAGTAAACTAATAACTAATAAACCTAACTAATAGCTAACTAAACTAATAAATAAACTAATAAACTACTAAACTAATAATAAGTAAACTAATCATAAACTAATAAAACTAATAATAACTAAAAAACCTAAGAAAACTAATAAAACTAATAAATAACTAATAAAACTTAATAATTAATAACTAATAACTAAAATAATATCTAATAATAAAAATAACTTATAACTAATAACTAATAATAATAATAATAAAATAATCATAATAAAACTAAATAACTAGCTAATAATAACTAAACTAAACTTGAAATAACTAAATAATAACTAAACTAATAATAAAACTAAAAACTAATAATAATAAGAATAACGATAATAATAACCAACTAATAATAAATAAAAAAATGAACAAAACCAAATAAAATAATAAATTAATAACTAAACTAAAACTTATAAACTAACTAACTAATAAAACTAATAAACTAATAACTAAACTAACTAATAAACTAAAAAAACTAATAACTAAACTAATAACTAATAAAACTAAAATAACTAACTAAACTAATAAAACTAATAATAACTTAACTAAAAACTAACTTACTAATAATAACTAATAATAATAATAACCAATAACTAATGAAAGTATTAAAAAATTAAATAACTAATAATTAATAATAATTACTAATAACTAATAATAACTAATAACTAACTAATAATAACTAATAACCTAATAACTAATAAAACTAACTAACTAATAATAATTAATAAAAAATAATAAAACTAATAAAATTAATAAATATCTAAACTAATAACTAAACCTAAACGAATAAAACTAATAATAAAAAACTAATAAACTAATAAACTAAACCTAATAATAACTAATAAAAACTAATAACAAATAATAAAAAAATAATAATTAATAACTAAACTATAACTAATAACTAATAATAAACTAAAAAACTAATAACTAAAAATTAGTAAACAAAATTAACTAATAATAACTAATTAAACCTAAACAAATAACTAACTAAAATAAATAACTAAACTAATAACTAACTAATATCTAACTAAAATAAACTAAACTAAAATAAACTAAACTAATAACTAACTAAAAACTAAAAAACTAAACTAAAACTAATAACTAATAATAACTAATAATAACTAAATAAAATCTAAACAACTAATAACTAATAAAACTAATAAATAAAGAATTAATAATCAATAATTAAACTAATAAAAACTAATATACTAAATAATAATATTAACTAATAACTAATAACTAACTAATCAAAGAATAACTAATAATAACTAAACTAATAATAACTAACTAAATAACTGAACTAATAACTAATAACTAATAACTATTAATAAATAACTAAATTAATAAAAACTAATTAACTAATAACTAACTAATAAAAATAAATGGTAACTAATTTTAAATAAAACTAATAACTAATAATACTAATAACTAAATAACTAATAAAACTAAATAAATTAATAATTAATTAATAACTAACCAATAACTAATGACTAAAACTAAAACCTAATAAACTAATAATAGAATAACTAAACCTAAAATTAAAATAAAACTTAATAATAAAACGATAACTAACTAATACTAACTAATAAACTAACTAAAAGAACTAACTAATGCTAAAACTAATATAATAAAAAACTAATACTAATAAACGATAATAAAGCTAAAACTAACTAATAATAAAACCTAATAATAAATTAAATAAAAAACTAATAAACTAAACTAATAAACTAATAAACTAAAACTAAATAAATAATAGCTAATAATTAAACCTAAACCAAAAACTAATAATAATAAATTAACTAACAAAAAACTAATAACAAAACTAAAAAATATACTAACTAATAAAAATAATAAATTAATAAATAATAAAATAAAAAAACTAATAATAAAACTAAAACTAATAAACTAATAAATAATAATATAACTAATAATAATAACTAATAATAATAACTAACTAATAACTAATAATAATAATAACTAAACTAATAACTAATAATAACTAAATAATAACTAAAACTAATAACTAATAAAAATAATATTAAATTTAATAATAATAACAAATAAAACTAACAAAACTAAACTAAAAAACCTAATAACTAAAAACCTAAATTAATAATAACTAATAACTAAACTAATAACTATACTAAATAACTAAACTAATAAACAAAACTAAAAACTAAACTAACAAAACAAAACTAATAATAACTAAACTAATAATAGTTAAAAACTAATAACTAACTAAATAATAAAAAAACAAATAAATAAATAATAACCAATAACCAATAATTAATAACTAAAAAACTAATAACTAATTAATAACTAAAGCAAAATAACTAACTAATAACTAATAATTAATAAAAACTAATAACTACTAACTGATAACTAATAATAACTAATAAACTAAACTAATAACTAACTAATAACTAAATAAAACCAACATAATAACTAAACTAATAACTAATAATAAATAATAACTAAACTAAATAACTAAAACTAATAATAAGTAATAATTACTAAACTAAAACTAATAAACTGATAATAACTAAAAATTAACTAAATAATAATAAACTAACCTAAAACTAATAACTAACAAACAAAGAATAAAATAACTAAAGCTAATAAACTAATAAACTAATAACTAATAATAACTAAACTGATAATTAATAAACTAATAAACTAATAACTAACTAATAACTAATTAAAACTAATAAGAAAATAAACTAATTAATAATTACTAAGTAATAATAATTAATAACTAATAATAATTAACTAATAATATTAAAAACTAACTAATACTAATAAACTAATAAAACAAATAATTAATAGTTAATAACTAATAAACTAAATAAAACTAAAAATAATTAATAATAACTAATAAATAAAAATAAAAAACTAATAAACCTAACTAACTAATAATAATAATAATAATAATAATAATAATAACTAATAAAACTAACTAATAACTAATAACTAATAAACTAAACTAATAAAACTAATAACTAACTAATAAACTAACTAATAAAAACTAATAAAAACTAAAACAAATAACTAAACTAATAAAAATAAAACTAAATAACTAAACTAATAATGGCAATTAACTAATAAAAAGCTAAACTAATAACTAATAAACTAAACTAATAAAACTAAAATGACTAAAATAACTAATAATAACTAATAACTAAAACTAATAATAATAACTAACTAATAAAACTAATAACTAAAAAGTAAAACTAACTAAATAACAAACTAATAACTAAAAATAATAACTAAACTAACTAATTAAAACTAATAACTAACTAAAATACTAACTATTATAAACTAACTAATAATAACTAATAACTAATAATAATATTAATAACTAAACTAACTAAAACTAATAATAATAAACTAACTAAAATAACTAATAAAACTACTAATGATAACTAATACTAAACTAATAAACTAACTATAATAAAATAAATAAACTAAATATAATAGTAAAAAACTAATGGTAATAGTAAAACTCGACTAATAATAACTAAACAAATAAAAACTAAAAAACTAAACTAACTAACTAAAAACTAATAACTAAATTAACTAATAGCTAAAAAATTAATAAAACTAACTAAAACTTATAAAACTAAACTAAAAATTAACTAATAATAACTAATAACTAACTAAGAACTAATAATAACTAATAATAAACTAACTAAAATAATAACAAATAAAATAATTAATAATTAAAAATAATAAACTAATAAGCACTAATAAACAAACTAACTAAAATTAAGCTATCTAACTAATATCTAATAACTAATAATAATAAAAGTAATAATAAAGCTAAATTAAAAAGTATAATTAATAACCAATAATTAATAACTAATAAACTAAACTAAACTAATAAAACTACCTAACTAATAAAGAAATAAATAATAAACTAATAAACTAATAAACTAATAACTAATAACTAAATAATAACTAACTAACTAAACTAATAAAACTAACTAATAAATAATAAACTAATAAACTAAATAACTAAATAATAATAAAATAACTAACTAAAACTAATAACTAAGTTAATAACTAATAATAAGTAATAACTATAAAAAGCTAAACTAATAAACTAAAATAATAACTAATAGACTAATAAATAATAAAACAAAAACTAATAACTAATAATAATAAATAACTTAAACTAAATATCTAATAATAATAACTAATAACTAATAAACTAATAAACTAATAAACTAATAAAATAACTAAACTAACTTAACTAAATTAAAAAACTAATAATAAAATAAAACTAATAATTACTAAACTAATAACTAAAATAAAATAAACTAATAACTAATAATAAAATTTAAACTAATAATAAACAAAACTAATAACTAACTTAAACTAAAATAAAAACTAAATAACTAACTAAACTAAAAAACTAATAAAACCTAATAAACTAATAACTAATAAAATTAATAATAAGTAATAATAACTAACTAATAATAATAATAACTAAAAAACTAAAACTAAACTAATAATTAATAAGTTGCTAAAATAATAACTAAACTAACTAATAATAACTGACTAATAACTAACTAAATAAATAAATAAAATAATAAACTAATAATAAAACTAATAATAATAATAATAATAAAAACTAAACTAATAACTAATAATAAATAACTAACTAAAACTAATAATAATAAGTAATAAAACTAACTAATAACTAAAATCTAATAACTAATAATTAAAACTAATAACTAAGTAATAAAATAAAATAAATAATGTAATTAGCTAATAAACTAATAAAAATGAATAAGTAATAATAAAACTAATAATAATAACCAACTAAAAAAACTAAACTAATAAGTGTAGTAAACTAATAACTAAAATAACTAAAACCTAATAACAACAAAAATACTAAACTAATAAACTAAAAAACTAACCAAAACCTAATAACTATAATAATAAACTAATTACTAATAAAAACCTAATAACTAAAACTAATAAATAATAAACTAACTAATAATAATAATAAACTAAGTAAACTAATAATTAAAAACTAAACTAATAATAATAAAACTAAAACTAAAAACTAAATAACTATATAACTAATTAATAACTAATAAATAAAATAACTAACTAATAATAATAATAACTAAACTAATAACTAAAATAAGGCTAATAATACTAATGTTAACTTTGAAACTAATAATATAATAATAACTAATACTAAACTAATAACTAATAAAACTAATAAACTAATATAATAATACTAACTAAAAATAGCAACTAATATAATAAATCTAAATAAATAAAACTAATAACTAATAATAGTAAAACTAATAATAATAAACTAAACCTAAAACTAATAATATACTAATAAAGACTAAAGATATAAAATAAAGCTAATAACTAACTAATAAAACTAACTAATAAAGCTAAAGGCTTATAGTTAAGGCTGAAAGAAACCTAGGCTAATAGTAATAGTAAAGACTAATAGTAACTGACAACCAAACTTATAATAGACTAATAACTAAGTAATAAAATTAATAAGCTAAATAATAGCTAACTAAGCTAAAGACCTAAAACTA